>PVKA01015996.1:0-48869 GCA_004027165.1 Ctenomys sociabilis | reverse complement strand
GTATGTATAATATGATCCCATTTATTTAAAAATAAAGATTACATATTTGCATATATGCATAAAAATTCTCTGAAAATCACATTAAGAAACTGTTAATAGAGTTTACATCCGTAGATAGTAGTATTGGGGGTAAGATGCCAGAGGGAGATTTCATTTTCATATTATGTCCTTATCTATACTGTTTTTGATAGCTTACCATAGTTTTTAAAGAGATAAAACAGAGGATTCATCCTAAATATATTTTTATGCACATTTCTCTTAAGATTTATATTTGATTTTCTTCAAGACAAACTGACCTGAGGTACTCAATGTTCTTTCTTATACATGTATTTCTAACAATATGGTCACACCCACTTAGCAGGTTTATTTCAAAAATTATATATTGCTGCAGTTTTAAAGATGGCAAAACTTTAAATGGGATGCTTATTGGAGATTTTTTCAAACTCACTTTTAAAATTATGCAAATAATAGGATCACTGTAAAAAAAAACTGGGAAAATATGAATACAAAAAGGAAAACTAGAATCACATATAATCACTCTTACCAGTATTGTTTTGCTGTTTTCTTTCTTTAAACATATATTAATATGTAGTTCTATCTATATATAAAATATATTTACAAAGCTGGTATCATAGCGTACCTACAGCTCTGTATACTGCTTCTTTTCCCCCAACAAATAACAGATGCTCAGTAAACATATTAAACTGAATTATTAAATTAGTATTGTACCATGTCCTCATCAAAAACTGCTTCTACAGAAGGCATTTAGTTGGCGTCCAGTTTCCAAGTAAAATACATATACTTCATATGTTTCAACTAATCTTTATTTGTATGTTCATTCCTTAGAAAAAATTAATGGATCAGAGTGTACAAAATATTAAAGATCTATTGGTTCTCATTCCTGCCAACAGTGTAGCCTATTCTCAAGGTATCCCTGCCAACACACCATTTAAAAAACTGAGTTATATCACTGGTGAAAAACAAAGCTTGCTAAGAATTTCTTCTTCCCATTATAAAATAGTCAAAACTATCCCATGTATTGACTGTAAAGCAATACTGCCCAATCTAGAAAATAAAGCAAATATCACACACCTCTTTTCAAATCATTAGTTTAGTGGTTTACATTATCAAATTATATGACTTAGTATGTTTAGTCAGACTAAGAATTCCTTTCAATTTCTTAATAATCAGATCAGTAAAGGTGTATCTTTATACTTCTTGTCCTCTATCACAAATACTTTAGGTCCTAGAAGTGTGATTACTAGGGACAAAAGATCAGCATAAAGGTTGGAGAGAACACCGGGTTATAAACTAGCTGTTCTTATCTTTTTTTTAATCAGATAAGAATAAATACTATAAAGTAATACAAAGCAATGCCTGACTGAGAAGAAACAGTAAATGCTATTCACAAGTGTCCCAAAATGTCTTTCCAAATGTATTTAAGTGAAGCAACCTGCTATTTTACTGAGATAGCTTAGGAATGGGAGGGGAGTGACAAAGAAGCATGACTTTAACAGAACCCTATATAAGATGCTTAAAGCAAAAATAAGATCATTCTGATTTTTGGAAAATATTTTTTATTCAGTATTTAAGTAAGATTAAAACCTACAAGATTTTGCTTCCAGCTGATGAGCAAAAAGAGAAAAGTTAAACATACGTTATCATCTGATTGGCTAGTTAAAATGCTCTAGGAGTCAAATTACTCAGTGACATACCAGTTACTTTGTGTAGACTTAAAGAGTCTTGAAGATAAAAGGTATTTTACACAAAACATGTCATCTGAGAGCAGAGGGCTACAGGGTATATAAAAATACTGAAGAAGCAGTTGATATCTCAGAGAAGAGGCTGTGGCAGACCTTTTGATTTTTTAGGCATCTAAGCAATTGTTACTGTATGCAAGGACCTAGCAGCCAGTTATTTTATGTCCTGACTTTTTGAGTTAAAACACTTTAACCCATACCCACTATGCAAGAGTAGAGACACTTTATAGATCAGTTGGAAAACATAAAACAGACCCACTTCTCCAGTACAGTAAGAGAAACAATGATTACATATTGTAACTTGTTACACTACATCTGCTGGGTAGAATTTCCATTCCAAGTGTTGTTTTCATCTTCACCATCATCTTGAGTTCTCAATCTATATATCTTTCCCTCTTTTTTGAAGTCTTCCCCTCGTTTTTCCAGAACTCTTTTTCTGACTGGTTCTCTGTTATATAAAGACAGAGAATAGGGCATATGATATAAAATGAAAACAACAGCAACACAAAGGAATTTCCTTCAAACTTTCATTAGTACAATATAAACAGCTGTATTTTACCTTTTGTACAAATTTTACTTTTAACTCCAACGTAAGGAAAATCCATGGGAGATAATCGTATCTACTAAAGCAATATACTATGGTAGTTTATCAGTTCACCAGGCCACGTCCATCAAGTCATATTTTCTGTTCCATGTACAGTATTTCCTGAGGAGTTAACTAAGTTTTAGAAAAGTGGCCACATGCTAAGTAACTTCCTCTTTTATTTATGGAAGCTGACATACTTATTACACAGCACCCTAGAGGCTATTCAAAGCTCCAGGCATGGTCTAAATAACAATAATGGTCAGCAATTTTTGTTCCTCTCAAAATATTTTAGAATGCCTTACAACTAAGAACAAATAGTAGCTGGCTTGATAGCTCAATGGACTAAAGTGCCTGCTTAGGCAGAGTGCAGCATCTGGGGTTGGATCCCCACTGAGCCATGCTGGCCCTGCCTGCAGGAGTGCACAACGACTGAGACTGGAAGTGTTGGCACGTGCCTGTAATCCCAGCACTTGGGAGGCTGAAAACAGGAGAATCACTACGAGTCCAATCTATGTAGTGAGACCCTGTAGACCCTGTCCTAAATACAGAAAGAAAGAAAGAAAAAATACAGACAAACAAAAAATCCAAATATGATTTCCTCATGTGAAAATAGGAAGGAGGGGTTAAGGATACAGTTCAATGGCTTAAGTACCCGCCTGGCAAGCACAAGGTCCTAAGTTTGATCCCCATTATTGGCAAAAGAAAAAAAAAAAAAAGAGAAATAGGAAAGAAACTGGGGTAAAATTTGTGCTAAAAATTTTTGTAACTGAACAAAGCTTTGCCCTCTCAGAAGCATCTTCAACATATCCTTTGCCTCAATCTGACCTTTATTTGAATGTTTTAAAAACCTATACAGTGGGCTAGGGAGATAGTTCAGGAGCTTAATTGCCCACCTGGCCAAGTGCAAGGTAACAAATTTGATCCCCAGTACCACAAAATAAGTAAATAAATAAACACAGACAGATAGACGCCGGTGAGATAGCACAGCAGTCTAGAGCCTGCTTAGGCAAGCTTAGGCAAGCACAAGGACCACGGTTTGATCTGCAGCACCACATGCCGTGCCAGCCCCAACCCCAAAAATCAATCGATCAATCTATACCTTTTACTCTACCTTACAGTAATTATTATGGTATTAAATGCTTCTACCCACTTTTCAGCAAGCATTCTAAAGTTCAGTCATTAAAAGACCTATTTTAAATTCTACTGTATGGCAAAACTTCTGAAGAATTCCATGTCCTTGACTTAAGTATTTTAATTAATTAATTAATTAATTAATTAATTGTCTTTTGAGACAGGGTCTCACTATGCAGTTCAGGCTGGCCTTAAGCTCACTTTGTAGCTCAGGCTGGTCTTGAACTCACAACCATCCGCCTGCCTCAGCCTCCCGAGTGCTGGGATTTATTTTAAGAAAGATGTAACTGGTTTTGGTTCCTAACAGTCAAGAAATAAGTCTATATAAAGGCTAATCATTCTAGTCACAGGACCTATACAAATCATCTATACACTCAACTGAATGCAAGACTAGAGCTGTCCCTGATAGCAGACCAGGCAAAGGTTTTCAATGCATAACACAGAATTCATATGAAATGTGCTACACTGCCTATTAAAAGCCCAAGCATGTTTAATGAGAACAAATGCTACATGTACAGTGGTACCTCCTTTCACAAACATTTTTTTCCACAACTCTGATCAAAGCCAAACTGGATAACAACCAAAACAAATTCAATGATTAGATTCAATTTTGACCTTATGGGGAAATCCAATTTGGTGGTTCTTTTTTTTAATTTTATGTATTTGGTACAGGATATCACTACACAGCTTGGACTAGTAGTGATCCTCCTGTTTCAGCTTCCCCAGCACTGGGATTACAGGTGTGTGCCACCACACCTGGTCTTGGTGGCTGGCTCAGGCATGCCCGGGGTGGGGCTGGCAGGGGCATATGGTGGTGGAGATCAAACGGAACTGGGTCCTTGTGATTGTTTAGGCAGGCAATTAGACTGCTAAACTGAGCTATCTCCATGGCCCTCCAATATGTTTCTTGTTCAATTTAGTTTGTGACAAGAATCACTGAAAGGATTAAGCTCATGAGTCAAGGTACTACATAACATGGTTAATTATTAAAAGGGGGACTACAGGGACCAGGGAGATGGCTCAGTGGAATAAGTACTTCACTGGCAAGCACAAGGGCCTGAGTTCAATCCCCGGTTCCACCAAAAATAAAAAATAAAAAATAAAAGGGTCTATAATCTCACCTTCTAAAAAAGTATTTCCTGTTTACTTGTTTCAAATATACATAATCTTAACCACAAAGAGGTATGAGTTAAAACTGTCAGTGTTATCTGTATTACCACTCAAGCCTTTGCTAACTGCAATAAACGTAAAGTTTTAGAGTAACTAAAATAATTCTCAGATAATGTATTAGTTTTAAGGAATACCTAACTTCCTCCATTTGGTCCTTCTCTAAATAATTCAGAAAATTGCCTTGTCAGTCACCAGATCAAAGAGCCAGCAGGGTCAAAATTATCTAATTAAACACAATGATTTTGGCTAGGGAGATAGCTCAGTGGCAATAAGCAACTGTCTGACAAGCACCAAGGTCCTGAGTTCAATCACTGACAATAACCCCCCCCCACAACACCTGCATGATTCCTCTAAAGAGATTATGCAAGTTCCACCATAAAAACAGTTGAACTATCCTACTAGACAAATCATGGCTAAGAATTTAATGTGGGCCAGCCAGATAGCTCAGAGGACTAAAGAAGCACCTGCTTAGGCAGAGGCAGCAGCCAGGGTTCAATACCCGGTGTGGTGTGGTGTGGTGCGCCATGCCATGCCAGCCCCGCCCTCAGGCTGCGCTGAGAAGACGACTAAGACTGGGTGTGGTGGCGCACACCTGTGTCCCTGCTCTTGGGAGGCTGAAGATAGGAGGATCACTACTAGTCCAATCTAGTAGTGAGACCCTGAACACCCTGCAGACCATTCCAGAAGAGGAAGAAGGAAGAAGGAGGAGGAAGGAGAAGGAGGAAGAAAAGAATTATTATTTTTTGAGTGAAATGATATTATTTATTACAGAGTTTGCTACATACCTCAGACCTGTAGTGATCCTCCTGTCTCAGCCTCCCCAGTGCTGCGATTACAGGCATGTGCCACCATACCCAGTTTCAGGGCAGCAGGGCATGTGATACTGATGATCAAACATGAGTCCTTGCACTTGCCATGCAGGTGCTTAGACTGCTGAGCTATCTCGCTGGCCAATGTGAAATTATTTTTTACAAGTTGCTTTCAAGTCAGGAATGGTGGCACCCACCTATAATCCTGGCACTCAGGAGCGTTAGGCAGAAGGGTCATTCCAAGTTCAAGATGAGCCTGGGCTACAAAGGGAGCTCAAGGCCAGCCTGAACTGCATAGCAAAACCCTGTCTCAAAAAGATCAAAACAAACAAACAAAAATAATTGAAGCTGCTTTCCATAGAACAGGTTTTAAAATACATTTTCCTCTCTACCATGGTGGAGGTTGGCAAGACATGTACCAGTAACAAAGTACCCATAACACCATTTGTTTTTTTCCCTGTACCGGGGATTGAACTCAGGACCTTGTACTTGCCAAGCCAGCATTTATTCTACCGAGCTATCTTCCTGCCCACTGCAATTCCTTTTGAAAAAGGTATTACTCATTACCTAAATATTTTATAAAATGGAAAAATAGATATGTACCTTTTTTCTGATTTGCCAGATGATGTAGGGTTTGAAGGTTCTGGTGATGGTGTTCTCACTGAAGTCTGTGCAGGAGGAGTACTAAATAAGAAGTTGCTAATCAATCTCCAGATGGCAAGAAACGGATAAAGTACTGTTCCCAACAATGTCCAAATGTCTCCACTGGAGGAGTGCACAATGGATGTAGCTGGTCTTCCTGCCTGGAAACATTAAAATAACAAAGCTAGGTAAAGATTATTTCAACATAATTACATTTTTTTCTTTTTGTTTAATAATCACACTATTGAAAGTTTCTAGTTGCATCTTTTATTTGGAAAATTAGGTCCTATGGGTTTTAGTTTGTTGCAAATGACCCCTTTTGCTCTTTTTCCAAATTTGTATGAATTTCTGGAACTCTTGGAGCTCTCATCTTTAAGAGCAGTTACACAAATTAAAAGGCAGTTCTCAATGGTGACATAAACCTTGCTGATAAAAAATGTTTCAAAACTCAGTGAATAAATAAAATTCTGATATATAATTAGGTGAAGTGTTCGCAGGGATTCTAGACTACACAGAAACTAAACTAGCCAGGACACAGAAGACTCAGGATCTCATTGTAGCTTTGTCACTTGGGACCTTGGCATCAAGATTTCCAGGTCTCCTTTCTTCATCAGAGATTAAATATTATTGTAAGAATCAAATGAGATAATATATTTGAAATTTTATTTTTTAATCATTTATTTATTTATTTGGTTCAGGGTCTCACTACGCAGCTCAGACTTACAGTGATCCTCCTGTCTCAGCCTCCCCAGAGCTGGTATTACAGGAGTGCACAACGGCCCTTTGGCTAGCACAGCATGTAGTACTTGAGATTGAACCAGGGTCCTTGTACTTTCCAAGCAGGTGCTCAGACCACTGATCTATCTCCCTGGCCCCAAAATTTTGTAATGTCTATATTAAAATATTTTTTAAAGATATGGTAAAATGCTGAGTCATATATAAACAAAAGATATTAAATCTGTAGATTAGACAGATACTCTACATTTGTTGGCCTGGTTCAGTTGTAGGGTGGTTATTTTTATTTATTTATTTACTCATTTTTGAAACAAAGTCTCACTATGTAGTTCGAGCTTGCCTGAACTCACTAGGTTGCCTAGGCCACCCTTGAACTCCTAGCAATCCTTGTGCCTCAGCCTCCTAAGTGCTGGGATTATAGGAAAGTACTACCACAACTGGCTTACTCCCTATTTCTTTTTTTATTTTGAGAAAGGTTCTTGCTAAGCTACTAAATTGCCCAAGCTGGGCTAAAACTTGTGGTCCTCCTGACTCAATCTCCTAGAGTACAGAACCACACCTGGTTTCTGTATTTTTTTCTGGTAACTTTTTTTTTGAGATAGGGTCTCACTACCATTAAGGGATGGCCTTGTGCTCACTTTTGTAGCCCCAGGCTAATCTAAAGCTCATAGTCATACTCCTGTCTTAACCTCCCAGTGCAAGGATTACAGATGTGCACCAACATGCCTGGTTCCAAGTCTGGCATAGTGTGCCCAGACATTCTGGGGGCATATGAATCCAGGGATTCAACTTGGAACCTTGTTCTTGCCATGTAGGTGATAATGCCTCTGAACTATCTCCCCAGCCCTCTTCTGGTAACTTTTTGTGGGGAAAAAAAAAAAAATTAAGAAAAATCTCACAAGGATATGAGCAATAAAAACAAAAACTACAAGATAACTGTACATAAAATTTACCTCTTTTTGCGATAATTTGAATTTTAATTACACTAGGAAACCTTTGCCTTTTATTTCTGCTAATAATGACCAAAAATAAACCAAACAGAAAAGTGTTAGGGGGGGGGAAATATATATATATATATATACATACTGGTAACAGCACCACTGAAGCACTTGGGGCAAGTTCCAAATCTAGCAATTTCTTTTTATAATCTTCTTTGGTAAATTCCCTCCTGGGAAACATGGTTGCTAATGAAAAATTACCGTAAGTATTGCCAACAGTCTGTAACAGAACAGTACAATAAAAATTTTAGAGGTGTGCCTTTTAAAACTAATATACCGTTATTATTCACATGCTTTAAAAAAATGACTGCTATAATTAAAATTGTCTAATTTAAAAAAGTTTCTATAAATGCAAACTGAAAGGTTACTTATTTAAAAAGCTTTACAACTGAAAGATAACCACAAAATAGTGTGTAACAGTTCTAAAAACTAGATAATCTGCCTAAAATGACAATACAGGCTGGTGTACAGCTCAAGGGGGGCAGAGTGGCTATAGCATATACAAGGCTGTGGGTCTGTCCACAGCACTGCAAAAAAGGTCAACTATGTATCTCCTTTAAGTATGGCTGCAGTTATTCATTAGTTTTCACTATTATTTGGCGAATGTGTGTTAACATCTAATAAATATAAATTACAGATTATAGATACTTCCTATTAAAAATGCAAAACACACAGTAATTTCCTTACAACACAACTAGGTCTCATTTTATTGCAGTTTGCTACAATATGCTTGGCATAGACTAGTTTAACATTTATGGCAACCCTGAGTTGAACAAGTCTGACAACACTACTTGCTAACAACATATGCTTGGGTCTGGCTCACCTGTTATTTTTTCTAATACATTTACTTAAAATTATATATATATATATATATATATATATATATATATATATATATATGATGACTGCATACTTTACAAACTACCATGTAACATAAAAATAACTTTTATATACATTGGGAAACCAAATTTTTGTATGACTGCACTGGTGTAGAAGGAAGCCTGAGTATCTCTTGAGTCTTCAAGAATGCAGACTGCCTCCTTATCTCAATGTTCATAATCAACCTATACCACAGACATAATCTCAGATATAGGAACTTATGCCTGGGGAACAGGTGTAACCTCACAACATTAAATCACTATATCCATAAAAACATTAAAATAACCACTTATCTTTCCCTAAAGAACACAGAGGATAATTTTTAACAACAGATTATACATACACCGAACTATTTTCAACTTTAACATAAGGACATACAAAAATTAAAATATAGTCAGTGTACTGAAATAGCTGTAATAAAACAAAATCTTCCCTCCCCCCTCAAGTAGCCTTTCTCCACTTATCTGCTCTAATAGAAGCAATACAGCACAGGGTAGAGGACACCATGTAGTAGGCTCCAAGACAAAAAAAATGAATGAAATGACTACTTAAGATTGGTATAAACTTATGGGGAAAGTTTTTATACTGTCCCACTCAGTTTAAGAGTGCAGGAAGACAGAGTTTTTCAGTATACCCATGGAGCCTGTGAGACACAAGACTAAATGGGGAAAAGAGGGCTAGTGGAAAGATGGGATCCTAACACTGAAAGCCTTAACACTTTAACCTTCTGATATATATAGGAATATATGAGAAAAGTATCAGCATATACAATAAGCCTAGACCCTAAAAGACATCTTATGCCCAGAATCCATTCTGGACAAGGAATTAAAAAAAAAAGGAACTACTCCTGTCTCATTTCTAAGATAAAATGCAATAGTCTATCTACATTTCCATCAGGGACACATTTCAAAGGTAAATTTGTGATTTACTCATGTCAATTTCTGCTTTAAAACTTCCCCTTCTACATTTTAATACTTTATATATTCATTTTTATAAGACTGTTACTATATAATTCAATTTACCTGTGCTGCAAACTGTCTTGCTTCTTCTAGAGGAGCATCAGAAGAAAATTGATTTGTAAAGGAAGAACCATCAGGCAGACGAAACTGGATTCTTGCAATGGTGCTGCAAAAAAAGAAAATTAAACTTAGTATATTTATATATTCTCAAACTATATTTAAAAAAAGGAAACCAAATCTGTATGTGGCTGTGTATGCTGTAATCCCAACACTCAGGAAGCTAAAGCAAGAGGATCTTTGAGAGTTGCAACCAGCCTGGGCTACCACGTAAGTCAAGGCTAGCCTGAACTGTATAGATGTCTCAAAAAGATAACAGCTGGGCGTGGTGGAGCACCCCTCTGTAATCACTGCATTCTTCATTTATCTGCCTTAGAAGTACTAAAGCACAGGGTAGGGGACACCTTGTGGCAGGCTCTAAGACAAGTAAGAATGAGATGTCTACTTAGGATTGAGATCCCTGGTGTACTGAAGAGAAGAAAAAAAAAGAGGACTGAGCAATTCCAGGTATGAGTGCTGAGGCAAAAAGATAGATGTTACTTGAAGAACAGCCTGGATTACGAAGTGAGTTCAAAGCCAGTCTGAAATGCAGTGAGACACTGTCTCAAAAAAAAAAAAAAAAAAAAATGGGGGCAACCCACTCAGGTCTCCTGTCCCTCTCTAGGACAGGAGCTTTCTCTTCCCCAGTAAATATATTACAGATTTTCTTTTTCTTTTTTTGCAGAACCAGGGATTGAACTCAGGCCCTTGCACTTGCCAGGGAAGCACTTATTCTATTGAGCCATCTCCCCGGCCCCTCCCCCAGTAAATATATTATGTTCTTTAAAAAAAAAAGACAACAACAACAAAAAAAGTAAATAGAAATGTCCAATGACAACAGATTTCCTTTCACATCACAGCTTTTATTACTGTTTTAATAACACTACTTCAGTTTCTCTTCTCTCATGGCTGGGACAAAATACCTCATACCCAAGATGAAGGAATGAAATGTTTATTAGCTCAGTTAGTGGGGTCTCAGTCCATACTCAGCTGGCTCTAAGGCAGAGTGGCACATGGAAGAGAACAGCCTTTCTACCATGGTAGTGAAAAAGAGCGAGAGTGGCAGCAACTCAGGCAGCTAGCTAGCCTCTCCCCCCCTCCTTATATTGTAATGCAAACTACCCACACCACAGGGCCAGGGCACAGCACTCACACCTGCAATCCCAGCATTAGATCAAGAATCAGTCACATTCCCTGGCAAGTACAAGGGCCTGAGTTCAATCCTTGGTTCCGCCCAAAAAAAAAAAATCAATCACAAACTCCAGAAGCCACCCAATGACTGCATGGAGGGACAACTAGACACAAACCAAAACAAACACTATATTCATATTGAGATAGATTTCATATAACTCACTCATTTAAAATGTACAATTCAGTGGTTTTCAATATATTCAGAATTATTTAACCACTGCCAATTATTTCCAGAACATTTTATCCCCTCGAGAAAAAAACAAACAATGGACAACCAGTAGGAAAATAACAAGGTAGAAAGCATTAATTATTGAATCTTTGATGTAATTCAGGTATAAAAAATAAGATACACAAACAACTACACTCTCTTAATTTACTGACAAGAGGCATACGGTATAATAATGTCTGTAAGTATAATATCATGTATGCACCTTCTATGATACCAAAACATTATGAAAAGTTTGCAATGTATTAATTTATCAAAGCCATCTTGTCAAGGTATCTTAAAACTGACTCATTGATATTTGTACTTCAATAAAACAAAAATAAAAAAATAATAATAGATTTAGAAAAGAAAAAAAAACAAACAAACTTAATGATCACTCTCCATTACTCTATAGTCCCTGGCAACCATTAATCAATCCATTATCTGCATGGATTTGCCTCTTTTGGATATTTCATGTAAGAGAATGATATAATATATGATCTTCTCTAACTGGTTTCTTTTTTTGTGGCATATTTTCAAAGTTCATGGAGGCATGTATTAATTTTTCTTTTTGATTTTTTTGAAATAGGGTCTCACTCTGCAGCTCAGGCTGGCCTTGCGCTCACTTTGTAGTAGCTGAACGTGCAATGATTCTCACCTCACTCACATGGGGTAGGATTAAAGCATGCACTACCACACCCAACTATTAGTTGTTTATTCTCCTTTATTGGTGAATATTACAAATGTAGGAGATACACATTTCGCTTGTCCATTATTTATTTAATGGCCATTAGGGGCTAGGGAGATAGCTTGGTGGTCTAACTGCCTGCCTGGCAAGTGCAAGGACCCAAATTCCATCCCTGGTACTGCATTCTGTGCTGATCCTGGAACCCCAGGTGTGCCATGTAGGTCCCAAAATTGGATGTGACACATACCTATAAACCCAGCACTGGGGAGGCTGAGACAGGATCACTAAGAGTCTGAACTACATAGCAAGATTCTGTATCAAATGAATTGTCATAGGTTATTACCACATTTTGAAAATGGAAATCGTGAATAATGCTAAGAATATGCTTATGTATAGGTTTTTGTGTGAATAGATTCTCAATTCTCTTGGATATGTATTTAAGAGTGACTGTTAGGTGATACATTTAACAGATTAAAGAACTGCCAGGGTGTTTGCCAAAACAGCTGCACCTTTCTTACCATTTTATAATCCCAATGTTAATGTAGGGAAGTTCCAAATTCTACCTCTTCACCAACACTTGTTATTATCTCTTTGTATCTCGGCATTTTTTTTTTCTGTTTGCTTTTCAGACATGGTCTCACTATGTAGTCTAGGCTAGCCTTGAACTTACTATGTACCTCAGGCTATCCTTGAACTCAGTGATCCTCCTGCCTCTCAGGGATTACAGGCATGCCCTACAATGCTCCAACAAATTTAGGCATTATTCTTAATCCCCTTCTTTGAAACAGGGTCTCACTGTGGTTCAATCCTCCAGCATCAGCTTCTCAAAAAGTTTAGGCATTCTTAATGATTCTAAATTATGGGGTACATGTGCCTTTGTTTTTGCTTCTTGCTGTGCAGGCGATCAACCTGTGGACTTGGGCAGGCTAGCCAGGTGATCACAACTTATTATAGTTTTGTGTCCCTTAATGATGTTGAGCATTAAGGCCATTTCTTCTCTGGACAAATGCCCATTTAAATCCCCACATTTGAAGTGGGCTATCTTTTTCTTGTTGAGGTAAAGTTTTCACATTATAAATACAAGTCTTTGATACACAGCTTATAAATATTTTCTCCAATATTATGTACTGTCTTTTCAGTTTGCAGAACAAAAATATTTCAAATTTTTACAAAATCTTTTTATTTTTTGCAGTACCAGGGATTGAACATAGGAACTTCCACTTGCCAGTCAGGTGCTTATTCCACTGAGGTATCTCCCCTACTCAATTCTGTGGTCTTTTTGAATTTTTTTTTTTTTTCTCTATTTAGGACAGGGTCTACAGGGTTTCACTACGCAGATCAGACTCCTGTTTTTAGCCTCCCAAGCACTGGGATTATAGGCATACACCACCACACCCAGCCTCAATCACTGTCATGGTGTGCCCCACAGGCAGGGCCAGCAAGGAGGATAGAACCCTGGCTGCTGCCCTCTAGGCAGCACTTTAATCCGCTGAGCTATCAGGCCAGCCCCTCTTTTGGTCTTTTTGAAACAAGATCTCACTATGCAGTTCAGGCTGGCCTTGAACTACTTTATAGCCCAGGCTGGTCTCAAAATTACAATGATCCTCATGTCTGAGCCTCCCAGTGCTGGGATTATAGGTATAGGCCACAATACACAGCTCAGATGATCATTTCTTGCTCTGCTTTTTTGTTTCTTAATCCATTCTGGACTAACATTTTATAAGGTGTGAACTAAGGCTCCAACAAATTCATTCTATTTTTTTATTTTAGAGAAGGGTCCTCAGGGTGTTTAGGGTCTCACTACTATACAGGACTCATAGTGATTCCCTTTTACAGCCTCCCAAGAGCTAGGATTACAGGCGCGTGCCACCATGCCTGGTCTAATTCGCTGTCTCAGTGCACCCAGGAGCAGGGCCCGGCATGGCAGGCCCAGGGATTGAGCCCAACCCCTGTGCCAGTTTGCAGGCGCTTTAATCTGCTGAGTTATTTGGCCAGACCCAACAAATTCATTCTACTGCTTGTGGTTAAGGAATTGTCCAAGCATAATTTGTTGAAAACTTTACTTTCCCATTTAATAGTTTTGATGTCCTTTTCAAAAACAGTAAGTGGACCGCCTACAAACTCAGTTCTAACGGTGATTAATGTATTCATACTCATGACAGCATGACAATGTCTTTGTCAATAGAGTTTGTAGTAAGATAATTAGTTAGAGGATTAAACCTAGGGCCGGCTGTGCAAACACTCTACCACTTAGATAAGCCATTCTTACCACCATCTTAATCTTACCATCTTTTTAAAAAATTTATTAATAGCCTGGGGAGATAGCTTAGTAGAATAAGTGTTTGCCTAGCAAGCACAAGGGTCTGAGTTCAATCCCTGGTTTCACAAAATAAATAAATAAATAAATAAATAAATAAATAAATAAATATTAACTATATATCCATCTGTTTATTGTCTTTTTGAGACAGGGCCCACTATGTGGCCCAGGCTATATGTCATTGAACTTATCATGTAGCTTACATGTGATCTAGGTTGACAGACACCTGAGTTCTGGAATTATAGATGTGCCCAGCACTCATTTCTTTTTTCTTTTCATTCCAAGACAGTCTTGCTAAATTGCAGTCTAGCCCAGAAAAATCTCAATCCTCTAGCCTTACCCTCATTAGAGGATAAGATTAATTGTAGGAGTGTGACATCATGCTTGACTGCGAAAAAATTCTTTTTCCTGGCACTAGGGAATGAACCTCAGGAGTTTTTGTATCGAGCTATGTCTCCCACCTCTTTCTAGTTTTGAGACAGGGTCTTGGCTAAATCACAATGTTACTCCAGATGGCCTTAAACTCAAGGTAATACTCCTGACTCACCCCTCATATGGCTAGATTACAGGCATGCACCAACACCCCTAGCTTGAGATACTATTTTTAAAAGTACTTGGGAGGCTGAGGCAGAAGGATCACCGTAAGTTTGAGGCCAGCTTGGGCAGTATAGTTCAGGACCAGCCTGAACTGCATAGCAAGAACCTGTCTCAAAAACAACAGAAAACAAAACAGAACACCTTAGCATGAAATACCTTCTTTCTCGAGCATATGACTCCCTCTTGCCTTCCATTTCTGCTTGTTTGGCCAGTAAGGCAGCAGCTTTGGCAGCCTCTACTTCTTCTTTTGTCTTCGCAAAACGAGCAGCTCTTTCTGCACGATCCTTTTAATTAAAACATCTTCAGGTAAGTATCTTTCACTGCCAGAATTATCAATTCACACATTTTCAACACATGAAATCTCTTCAAACTGCATGAAGTTTAGTCATCCTGAATCTGGTATTAATTTTTATCAACTGTGTCAGGATCCAGTCATTATTAGACAAACAAAGACAAGAATTTGCTCACTACTGTATCTCTAGAGCCTGGAACAAGGTCTATCACATAGTAGATGCTTAACAAGTATCTGTTGACTGAACAATCAATAAATATTACGTAAGTATAGTATTTACATATATTCTAACTGCTGAATTCGAAAAAATTATTGCTACAAACCATCCTAAAGGAGAGGGAATCGTAAGCTTTATGATGTGCCTAAATCCTTTGGCTACTCCACAAATGCTTTTAGAAATTATTACATAATCACATTAACAATTGCTAGCTTATTGGTAGGCAATCTTTCAAAGCTGTCTTTACTGACAAATTCACAACAAAACACAGGAGAAATTTTTTATTGTTGTTCCAGGGATTGAATTAGGACCTTGTGCTTGCCAGGAATGCACTTATGACACCAAGCTATCTCCCCAGCCCAAGAAAAATAATTTACCAAGAATCAGGACTCACATTCTTTGAATCACTAAAGCCCAGTATATTTGTGTGCACTGGCTGTATCCCAAAGCCACTATCTATGGAAAAATAACCTCAAAAATTTTTCTTAAAAGGCTCACCAAAGCAATTTGCTGTTTTATCCGTTCTCGAGCTGCCCTATCTTCTGCCTTTTCTCTGTTTCTTTCTTCCAACATTCTTTTTGTTAATTCTTCTTCTTGTTTTCTTTTATAGTCCAACATTTCTTTTCCAGTTTTTCTTCTTTCAATTTCCTTCTTAATCTCTCTCTGAACCAAAGAGAAGGTAAATTTTATGAACCAAAACAAAAAGTTGAGGGGATGGGTAGATGGCTCAGCAGTCTAAGCGCCTGCTTAGCAAGTACAAGGACCTGGGTTCGATCCCTGGTACTGCATGCCAGCCCAACCCCAGAACCCCAGAGAGCCATGCTGGCCCCACAACCCTAGGCACTGTGCTGGCTACAGAAACCGGTCGTGGTGGCACCTGTCTGCAATCCCAGCCCTGGGGAGGCTGAGACAGGAGGATCACTACAAGTCTGAGCTTCAGAGCAAGACCCTGAACCAAATAAATGAATAAATAAAAAAATTTAAAATGCAAACACAACTTGATCATCTGCCCTAGGTATTTTCAATGCATAGAAAGCTGACTATAAAATTAAAGATCTAGTACACTTTACTTACAGCATGGTTAATGGACAAATGTCTACAAATCTTTTAAATTTGTTGTCTTCAGACTACAACAATATAATTTGAAGACAAGCAGAATTACAGGTCTTTGGTTTTTAGGCCAAATATTTTACCCTCCAGGGATGACCACGGCAGTGATGTGGTGATGGTGATTCGAAGGAAATGATAACCTACATATATATTAGCGTTCTAAAGAGATGATGCAAAGTGGTGAGGCACACAAGGTAAGAAAAATGAAAGATGCACTAGAACACAGTAACACAACCAGAAAAATTCAGATTATCTACACATGTAATTTTTTTTTTTTTTTTTCTTTTTGAGACAGGGTCTCACTATGCAGTTCAGGCTGGCTTTAAGCTCATTTTGTAGCTCAGGCTGGTCTCGAATTCACAACAATCCTCCTGCCTCAGCCTCCCCAGTGCTGGGATTACAGGCATGCACCACCACGCCTGGCCTACATTTAATTTTTTTTTAATCTCATGTTTTATTATTTTCCATAATTTTATTAAAGAACAAATAGCAATGAGACAGTTTCAAATCAAATTAGGGCAGATTCAATAATTAAAATATTGCATATTGGTTTCTTAGTGGTTATTTGCTGTACAAGATACATATTATATTCTATTTACAAACACTGTCAGAGCAGATCCCTCATTGAATTAAAGAGAATGTAGCTATGTATCTATCTTAACTATTTTGAACATACAGATACAAAATGGCCATTCATTTTTATCTCCTTTTTTTTTGTTTAGTTTTGTCCCTTAAATGTTATAAATGTCTAAATTCAGCAAAATACTCCAAAATAGTCCAGCACTCCATAACAGTATTGGGTTTTCCATATGTCTGGCAGTGTCAAAGCTGTTGACTTGAGTCTTTCATAGCTCAGCATAGTAATATGACTTTACTTCTTATACTTCATTTTTATACTTTTCTGCTGGATGAAGATAAAGCAAGACCTATGTAACAAGAATTGTAACTTTTGTATCTGATTAAGGTCAGTCAAATCCCCTCAGGATTTATCCTGAGATCCTGTACCGCACTTTGTAGATCCTTTGTGTCAGCCATGTGGATGAGTCACGGCCATTGCCTGACCAATTTGCTATCTGTGCAAGCCTGAGAGAACGTTTTCTGTCCATGTGACTCTCCTTAGGCACACTCTACATCATCAAACACTTTCCTCTTT
Organism: Ctenomys sociabilis; assembly: GCA_004027165.1. NCBI lineage: Eukaryota > Metazoa > Chordata > Mammalia > Rodentia > Ctenomyidae > Ctenomys > Ctenomys sociabilis. The sequence continues at coordinate 31,334 of PVKA01015996.1, read as the reverse complement.
GGCCCCATAATCTCCTCGATCAGAAAATTTGGGACATAACCAAGTTGCATGATGTTACAGTACAGGTTCTCTTATGTCCTGAGTCTTAATTGACCCTGAAAGGCTGGGGCCAAAATGTTGGCTGCCCTTGCAGCTCTCCATTTTCTCTAATTTTTGGTCTGCAAACTTAAGTTGTTAACACTCCAGAAGAGAAGCTTATTGTTATTACCGTATAACAGGCTGTTGAGCTTAACCTCACTATCTGTTTAAATATCAAACATCTTAGGCTTAACATGGAACAGGTATTTTTCATCAAGTATTGATATGTTAAACTTTAGGTCCCTACAAAATACACTGTAAAAAAATTTTTAAAATTACAATATATTTTAAAAATAGGAATAAACAATTATATATGTTTACACGAAAGTTTAGAAATCTAACCATATACACCATTGTTATCTATGCATTTAAAAAAAAGTTTTTTGAGACTGGATCATATGTACTTTAGGCTGGCACTGAACTGGCTATGTATGTAGTCCAGGCTGACCTTGAACCCAGTCATCTTTCTGCTTCAGACTCCCCAAGTGCTGGAGTTTCACTTGTATGCCACCACATCTGACTTGAAAAGATCTACGTATTTCTTTGTCATAAAAGGGAATTAAATTAATAGGGCTTGGAGGTGTAAGCACTTGCAAGTGCAAGGACTCAAGTTTGATCCTGGTGCCACATGCCATGTTGGCCCTGGGACCTGGGCACACCTTGCCAATCACCAAAACTGGGTGTGGTGGTGTGGGGCCTGAAATCCCAGTGCTGGTTGAGCTGAGACAGAAGCCTGTGAGTCTAAGCTACATAATGAGAGACCCTAAGCTAACTAAATAAAGATTAAAATCAAAGATTTAGAAAGGGTGAATTACATACAGACTGGGGTGATAGCTCAGGAGTCGAAGCACCTGTCTGGCAAGTGCAAGGACCCAGGTTCGATCCCCAGAACTGCATCTTTGGCCAGCCCTGGAATCCCAGGCACCCCATAGCACCACTGAAACCAGGTGTAGTGGGTAAGCCTGTAATCCTAGCACTGGGGAGGCTGTGACAGGAGGATCACTATGAGGCGTCCCAGCTATGCAGCAAAAAACCCCATTCCAAATAAGTATATAACAGAATTTTTTTTTAAAAAAGAAAAAGGCAAAACAATGCTACGTTCATGAACTTTACCTGTTCTTCTTCTCTCCTTTTTTCTTCTCTCCTCTCTTCAAGTTTTTTTGTTAGTCTATATTTAAAAAGATATATAGTGAGCAATATCTTATTTTGTGAGCAATATTTTAAATTAAAATACATTTAAGAGATAAGTACTTAGCTAAAACAAGTGAGGAAAAAATTAGAAAACTTTATTGAAAAGAAAACCAAGGATTACAGGAATGGGCCATCATGCCTACATGACTTTGTGGAGCAAACAAATTTTCTGGGGCCAGCACCTGCCTGGTGAGAAAACAAAATGCAATTTTACTGTAAACCAAATGAAAAACCACACTGCACTAAACTAATGACAAATTATTCATTTCATCACTTTTGTATCTGGGTATATACTTGTTCCCCCACTTCGAGACAGGACCTTGTTAAATTACCTAGGCTGGCACTGAATTTGCAATCCTCTTGCCACTGCCTCCTGAGTAGCTCAGATTATAGATATGTGCCACCAAGCCCCATCTACCAGTAATGATACCTATTTATTTCTTTTTTCTCTTGAAACACAGTTTTGGAAGTTTTGAGGAGATTAAATCCAGGGTCTCACTCATGCTACACAATTGCTCTAACACCAAGCTTTATCTTTGTCGAGGTATGTACTTCTTAAAAGCCATTTTGCCTGCCTGGGCACCACAAAAAGGACAGGGCTTGACTATATGAACATGGAACTCAAGTCTTGGTCTAGGTTAAAAATCCTGCTCTGAGACCACAGATTCTGAGTTGCTGTTTATTCTTAGGAGATACAAGTTGAGGCATTCAGTGGTGAAGTGAAATTATGTATACCACTTTCAAAGGAATCAGAAAACAAAAAAGTAACAATAGGATTCTTTCCACTTTGAAGTTGTGACACTTTTCAAAATAAAACTGAATTTAATGATTCTTAAGGTTCTCATGTGAATTCACATTTTAGACTTTTATAATAAAGCACATATAATAATGAAAAAACTCAAAAAAGTGGTTATATGTGCTTCTAATCTATAAAGATTCATATGTCAGCTGGACATTTAAGATCTGCAACCTAGGAAGGGTCCGACGGCCAGCTTTATTAATAAGCTTTGTTTTTCTAAGTTTTCTTTTCTTTCTTTTTTTTTTTTTTTTGGCTGGCTCAGGCTGCCTTGAAGGTGGGTCTGGTGCAGCCTATGGAGCTAGTCAGGGATCAAACCGTGGTCCCCTGCGCCTGACTGAGTTTGCCCAAGCAGGTGCCTTAAACAACTGATGTAACCTGCAAGCCTCATTTTTTCAAAAGAAAAAGTTAAAGAAAGCTAAAAGCTATATACTTGAGTATTAAAAATAAAAACTTGGACTTCTAGGAAGATGATGGAATGATGAACAGGAAAACCACCCCTCTAGGATTTAGTGTCCAGATGATGGAATTTAGAAATGTGAGGAAGAAAAAATGAGGGATATTGGTCCCTGGGACCCATCAATGCTCTGAAGCCCATGGGGAGAGTTAAAAGAGAAAGATCTCAACACAGAAAGGGGTGGCAAGTGGTACTTCCTTCTGAGCCCTGTATGACTGAATGGGAGGAGTGGCTCAAATCTGTAGACACACTATGACCACTGGTAACTTCAGAAGCCAGCTACTCCTGTGGGAACAGAGCAGTGGATACAGCAGACTGCAGTGGCCATTGAGTTATTCAGATCAAGACATCTAAGAGCTGGCAACTGGCCAGTAGCTATCTTTAAGAAAGGCCAAAAGAGAGCTGTAAACTCAGAGCCACTGTACACTGGCTCCATCCAGTGGCTCCCAGTGTCAGGGTAAGGGAGAACCAAGTTCCAGTTGGCAGGAGGTGTAGGAGTTGAAGGGGGCAAAGAGTTCAAGCAAGCAGGAGGCTATTACAGGCTGAACAACTTGGGTTTCAGCCTCATATCCAAAAGCAACCAGCCCAAACCTCAAGAGAACTGAACATACAGGCTTGCTGTAATTATCCACTACCCTCATGCGAATCCAAGGCTGGTTAGCAGAATCTGGGCTCCATCTGTCCACTCTACCAGCGACAGAAGTAACACACCTTGAAGAACATGCTTAGTACATACACAAAACAAGTAAATGCAAATGAACTGAAATGACTCCATGTATAATATCAGAGCACAGTGTGATGAAATTGGAAATCAATGCAAAAAGAAACTGAAAACTTCATAAACACATGGAAATTAAATAAAACCTTTGTGCACAACTAACGGATCCCAGATGAAATTAAACAAGAAATAAAGCCAGACTTATTGGTAAACTTTGTAATCCCAGCACTTGGGAGGCTAAGGCAGGAGAACCACTGGAAGCTCAAGGCCAGCCTGAGCTACAAAAGGAGTTCAAGGTCAGTGAACTGCATAGTGAGACTGTTTCAAAAAGACAAAAGAAGGCCAGTCAGATAGCTCAGTGGACTAAAGCATCCCCTTAAGCAGATGCAGGGACAGGGGCGGAGGTGGGGGTGGGGGTGGTGGTAGATCCCTGGCATGCTGTGCCAGCCCCGCCCTAAGGTGCACTAAACTGGGATTTTGAGATTGGGCTGGGCGTGGTGGCACATGTCTATAATCTCAAGGCTGAAAACAGGAAAATCACTGCAAGTCTGATCTACGTAGTGGGACCCTGTAGACCATGCAGACCCTGTACTAAATACATTTAAAAAAAAAAAGGGTGTAAATTACAGTTTTTACTATTAAATGATAATGCCAAAGCAACATATCAGGACTAATGGGACACAATGAAAACAGCTCTACAAGGGAAATTTATAGTGGTGAATTCCAATAGCATAAAAACAGAGTGAGCTCAAACAATCTAATATTGAACCTCAAACTTCTAGAAAAAAAGAGCAAGTCACACCCAAAGCTTGTATAAAGTAGGAAACTATAAAGATAGGAGCAGAAATTAGTAAAATGGAGACTAAGAAAACAATACAAAGAATCAATGAATCGAACAATGGGTTCCTTGAAAAGATTAAATAAAAGCCTTACCCAATCTTATACAAAAAAACTAAGAAAGGAAAAAAAAAAAAAAGACTCAAGTCCACGCAATTAGGAATGAAAAGGGTGAAATCACAACAAATCCTGCAGAAATACATAAGATCATCAATATGTACTTCAAGGATCTATATTATAACAAAATGGAAAACACAGAAGAAAAGGACAAATTCCTAAATATATCAATTACCAAAGCTGAATTAAAAGACAGACAAATATCTAGAATATATATGAAAAACTCAAAAAAAAAAAAAATCACTCCTCCCAAATTTAAAGATCCAATCCAAAACTGTGCATCTAAAATGACTAGACATTTTGCAGATGAAGTAGAAACAGCAAATACATGAAAAAGGTTCAATACTTGGATATGCAAATTAAAACTGTTTAAATTCCATCTTGCCTCTTTTGGCTATTATCAAGAAATCAATAGAATGGGGAGATAGCTCAGTAGAATAAGTGCTTGCCTGGCAAGTACAAGGTCCTGAGTTCAATTCTCCAGTACTGCAAAAAGAAGAAAAAAAAAATGACATTATCGCTGGGCGTGGTGGTGCAAGCCTGTAATCCCAGCACTGGGAGGCTGAGGCAGGAGGATTGTTGTGAGTTTGAGACCAGCCTGAGCTACAAAAGTGAGCTTAAGGTTAGCCTGAACTGCATAGTGTGAGACCCTGTCTCAAAAAGACAAAATAAATAAATAAATAAATAAACCAAAAACAAATGTTTGCAGCACTGTGAGGAAAAAGGAACCCTCTGCCACAGTTGGTGGGAGTGTAACTTGGTGTCACCATTGTGGAAATTCAGTAGAGGTTCCTCAAAAAACTAAAACTAGACGGGGATGTAGCTCTGTGGTACAGAACCTGTCTGGCGAGCACTAGGCTGAGTTCAATTCCTGGTACCAAAAAAATAATAATAATAATGGGGCTGGGGAGATGGCTCAGTGGAATAAGTGATTCCCTGGCAAGCACAAGGGCCTGAGTTCAGCCGAAAAAAAAAGAAATAAATAAAATAAAAATAAAACCCACAAAGAACAGCCAAGCAAGGACATGAAAAACCTAAAAGCAGAGTTTCCATTCAACCCAGCTATTCCTCTTCTTGGCATTGTCTGAAAGAATTAAAAGAATTATACTACCCTGATATGCAAATACACAAACAGCAGAGTCTGTAACAGCTAAATCTTGGAAAAGGTCCCATGAAATGAATGGATAAGTAAGATGTGGTTTTCATATACAATGGAATACTACTCCTGCCATAAAGAAAAATAAATTTGAGACATTTCTAGCTAAACAGATGCACCCTAAGACTACATTCTCCGTTAAATAAATCAGGACACAAATAAACATCACTGTTTCTCTAGTATGAGAAACTGAAAAGAACCAAAATGTGTGATATTGTGAAATGGGAAGGAAACATTCAAATTGGAAGGGAAAACAGCGAGGGGGGGGTGAAGGGAAACAGAAGTGACAAGGAAAATGAGGAATAGAAAGAAAAAACAGAAACAAAGCTTAAATGAAGGAGGGGAAGAGTTGAAGGGAGAAGGAAATGTAAAGATATATCATGTACAGGTAAATGCTTATGGTATATATTTCCAAAATGTAACAAAATCATAATGAAATGACTAATTTTATTTTTGAAAAAATTTACTGACTTTTTTTTGGGGGGGAGGCCAGAACAGGGGATTGAATTCAGGCCCTTGTGCTTGCCAGAGAAGCACTTAATTCTACTGAGCCATCTCCCTGGCCCCACTGACTTTAAATTGTAGCTCAAAATTGTGTAAGGGCTACGTTTCTAAGCTAACTGGCATCAATTTGCCTTAGTTAACATTTCCCTCCTTAGCTTCCTTTGAAAGTTTATGAGGGAGAAAAACCCAAGATACTTTTTTTTGCCCAAAAATTAGTGTGGGCCCTGGGCTGGTGGTGGTGGGCAAAAAATACATACTTTTTTTTGCCCAAAAATTATGTGCCCATAATCCTAGTAGTCAAGAGGATGAGGCAGGATTACTGTGGGTTTGAGGCCAGCCTGGGCTACACATTGACTCCATGGCCAACCTAAGCCATGTAGTGAGACTTGTCTTTCAAAAAAATTTGTGTGGAATAATCATTTTTCTAAAAACTGTCTCTGCAATACCTCTCAGTCTCAGTTTTATTCTGAATGTTTGGATCTGATGCTTGCTAATTCATCCTGCTAGGTACTGAGGGGTTTCTGAGTTTTGTTTTGGTTTTATTTTGTGACATGGCACTATGTTGTTCAGGCTGGCCTTGAACTTGCTATGTAGCTTAGGTTGGCCTCAAACGTGCTGTTATCTTCCTGCCTCACCTCTCAAATGCTAGAATCACAGATATATGCCCCCATGCTTAGCAAGGTTGAACCTTTAACTTAAAGTATGTTTTAGAACATCATTAAGATTAGCATGCCAGCCCCACCCCTGGGCACACTGAGCTGGTCCAAGGCATGCTGGCAAGGTGTACGCCTATAATTCCAGCACCAGGGAGGCTGAAAACAGGAGGATCACTACAAGTCTGAGCAGCATAGCCCTGCACCAAACATGTTACAAAAAAAAGAAAAAAAAAAAAAAAATGAATGGAAAACGTATGAATGTAGCTTTATAGATCTTAGTAATTATTTTTGACACTACAGATTGAACTAACGGGGTGGTAGGCTACATCTCCAGCCCTTTGTTTTGATTATAGGAGACAGGGTCTCTCAAAGCTGCCCAGTTGGCTTTAAATATGAATTCTCCTACCTTAAGCCTTCTGAGTAGTAGCTATGATTAAAGTCCTAGGCCACCAGTTAGTATTACATAATTTTTAAACATCAGATCACACTATATTACATAGATTTATGGGTCCAAGTTCTTTAAGGTAAGAAAAATTCAGTTCTATGAAGCAGGGAAATTAATACTGCTATATTTGGGTCAGGGTCCAAAAACCATGCAGAGGATAGTAAAGAATTAGCTAGATATAAATCAGTGTGAGTTCAAGACCAGCCTGGACTACAAAGTGAGCTCAAGACCAGCCTGAACTGCATCACAAGATCCTGTCTTAAAAATACCAGGAAAAAAAAAAAAAAAAAAGAAGAATCCTCAGGGTATTAGTGATGAGCTAAAAGACTATTTGGGATAGAAGTAATACATGGGTTGGTGTTATGAGTGACATTGTCAATAAATCAGATTACACAAAAGGAACAAGATTTCTAATTGGGTATGAACTCAAACAGAAAAAAATACAAGATTTCAGCTTGTGACCTGATTAGTACTAGAATCTAGGCTATACAGGTTGGTTAAGTCTAATATGTTAATCTCAACAGCAAGAATCTAAGGTGCTGGACCTAGGACACAACTGAGTAGCACAAGCTCCTGCCTGGCAAGTGCAAGGTCCTGAATTTGACTCCTGGCCCCCCTAACAAAAAAAAAAAAAAAAAATCTGCTTATATAAATTTTAATTATATGATCAGATGGACCTGGATTTTTTCAAAGGTTATCATTAATAAAAAGTAACATCCCGATAAAAACTTTTTTTTTTCCTTTATGTATTACAGGATCTACAGGGTCACTACATAGATCAGACTTGTAGTGATTCTCCTGTTTTCAGCCTCCCAAGTGCTGGGATTAAAGGTACATGCCATGACTGTCTCAGCACACCCCAGGGGCGGGGACAGCACCATGCCTGGGATCAAACCCAGCCACTGAGCTCTGCCTAAGCAGGTGCTTTAGTCCACTGAGCTATCTGGCTGGCCTTAAAAAACTGTTTCATTATCAGGCTTGTCAACATTTTATTCTATTTCAGTATCAGTGTCTTTTTTAAAATGCCAAAACTCACAAGTAGTAAGTATTGTCTTATTTTTCTCATTGCTGAGACAAAATACCCAATTCCCCAAGTTAAAGGAGTTTATTTAATTCATAGTTTGTGGAGGTTTTACCCACAGTCAGTTGGCTTCAACGCAGGGTGGAATGACAAACAGGCAATGCAAAGGAGAAACAGTTCATAGAGGGCAGAAGGTAATAAAGCAAGTAAGAGATGACCACATCTCTATCCCTTTTACCTTATCCAGCCTACTATGGGCAAGTAGCACTCATAGCCTTAATCCCAGTGCCCTTCATCCTAACACTGTACCATGAATCAATTCCAGCATCACACTCTCTAGATCCAGCCAACTCTGAAAAAGCCCCACCTATGACTGCATGAGGCTTTGGGACAATAGCTAGACACAAACCAAAACAAATATTCTAATAGAATTTGTTTTTACAAAATTGTTTATCTTCAAGAGCATCTTGAATTTTTCTTTGGTTTAAGAACTCTTAAATAACAGTAAACCATGCTCAAAAAAATTTGGCAACTTCAGAATAGTTATAAGGGAAAAAAAGAGCAATGAAAAAGTATCCATGATTATCTTTTCATAGATAACTATATAAATACCTTGGTACATGTTCTTATGTCTTTGTTTCATTACATCAAATATAACACATTAACCTCAGAATGACTCTAAAAAAAAAAAAAAAATTTCCTAATTAAAAATGGTATATTTCCAGAACCATACAGGCTAATAATAGCTGACATTTTCTTAGCACATAACAGAAACTCCCCATTTCCACTGCAACTACATAGTACCTGACCCACCTCACAATAAAGGGCTACTAATTCTGCTTTTCTCCCTTTGTCTTGTTTTCAAACCCTTTTTCAGATTTCTGACATCTCTAGTTCAACCAATAAGTATACAAATCAGGATGTGTACCTCTTGAGCCTGGTGTTAGGAAGACAGAAACAAGAGGATGGATGAACCATTGAGAACTTGAGATCCCTGATACTGTTCTTTCATTGTTATGCCATTTCTTTATCAATGTGAGAGATGTCTCAGCCCTGCCACACAGTTACAACCACAATCTAGGTTTTTCTAAAAAGAAGCTGATATTTACTAACTGTGATCTCAGTCTGAATCCTGTTTCTCCAAAGCATTTTTTAAAAAAAACATATTTGGTATAGGGTCTCACTATGCAGCTTAGATTCATAGTGATTTCTCCTGTTTCAGCTTCCCCAGTGCTAGGATTACAGGCATGCACCACCATGCCCAGTCTTGGCAACTGGCTCAGCATGACTGGGGATTGAACCCCAATTCTTGTGTTTGCCAGGCAGTTGCTTAGACCGCTGAGCTATCTCTACAGTCCTCCTCAAAGCATTTCTTTTTTAAGAGAATTTTATTTTATTTTATTTTTTTAGAGAAGGGTCTACAGGGTGTTCAGGGTCTCACTACTAGATTGGACTCTAGTGATCTGCCTGGTTACAGCCTCCAAAGAGCTGGGATTATAGGCACACACCACCACACCCAGTCTCAACTGCCTTCTCAGCATGCCCCAGGGGCAGGGCCAGCACAGCAGGCCCAGGGATCTTACCCCCAGCCAGACCTAGCCCTGGGTCTCTTGCAGGTGCTTAAATCCACTGAGCTATTTGGCTGGCCCCCCAAAGCATTTCTATGAACAAGAAAATATCAAATCTCTCTAATGATTTTTTTTCTTTTTTTGCAGTAATGGTAGTAGAACCCAGAGCCTTATGCATGCTAGATACTCTTACCACTGAGCTATATCCTCAAACAGAATTTTTTTTTTGGTAGGGGGAATTGAACCGAAGACCTTGCACTTGCCAATGCAGTTGCTTCTGCCACTGAGCTAAATCCCTGCACCCACCCCCCACCAAGAAAAATTTTAAGACTTCTATATAACACTAAATGTTTTAAAGCCAGGATTAAAAATATTTCTGTTTACTGATTAACATTCAGTTCACATAATATAAGAGTCACAGCACAGAAGACTACAGATGAGAACTCAACTGACTACCAACTTCAGATACGAACGAGTTTTACTACTAGAGTGTAATTTTTATGAATACAAATTAAATAGGTTAAACAAAACTTTCAAATCAGAATTCTAGAAGTTCATTTATATCATTTAGCATAGGAGAAAACCACTGCCTTTAATAAAAATAAAAACAAGAACAAAAACACGATGTTTGCAAAAATAAGATCAAACCTTTCCACTCTGACAGTGAGGTCCTCTGCAGGTCTCTGACTTGAACATTCACTGGGTTCCTGAGAGGCAGTTGGATGACCTGAGCTTTCTCCTCCTCATTAAAGAGCAAAAAAGAAAGGGAGAGGGAAGGGGGTATTGCACGTTATATAACATTTTTAAAGTTATAAATTTTTTAGGTTATGACATGTCAATAATATCATTTTTTAAATACTATGTATTTTCCCCAAGAACAAAGCAAAAAATAAGAAGCAATTATTAATCCAAAAGCTTGTCTGTGAATAAGACAGTATACAAGTGGAAAGGTGGTGGTGGATAATCAAGTGAGATCTACCAAGATAAAGGGAGGTAAATACCAAAAGGCGGCAACCTTGCAGAAGGTACATATGGCCATGAGTAACCCTTACTCAACAGCAATGCAGAACATCTATGCTTGCAGGCACTTTATTTTTTTAAGAGGTCAATGTATATTTATTTATTTATTTATTTATTTATTTATTTATTTATTTATTTATTTATTTATTTTTGTGGAACCAGGGATTGAACTCAGGCCCTTGTGCTTGCCAGGGAAGCACTTATTCCACTGAGTCATCTCTCTAGCCCCTGCTTGCAGGCACTTTAATCTGCTGAGCTATTTGGCCAGCCCTGGAATTTACACATTAAATGAGAATTCAACCAAAATCAGTATATTGGACTCTAATTCAAACTGGAAAAAAGTGTAATATAAATATTGCCCTAAGTGGGATATGGTGATACACACCTGTATTCCCAGCACTGAGGCAGAATTATTGTGAGTTTGAGACCAGCGTATTATACAAAGTGAGCCCAGCAAGTCAAGCTACTATAAAATAGGTTTTATTAGGAAGGAAAATTAGAAATCCTGTAATAAAAAGTGTCCCATTTTATCTAAACTTTAAAATTCAATGGGATTAATGGCAGAATAGAGATATCACCCAAACCAAAGAAAAGGAAAAAAAAATTTTTTTTAAATGAACCCAGGGATTGGGGATATAGCTCAGTGGCACATTACCTGCCTGGCAAGCACAAGGTCCTATGTTTGATTCTTGGTACCCAACCCCCCAAAGTGAACCTACGGGACAGTATCATGACACCTACACGTATAACTAGCTCTACTAAGACAAGAGAAAAAGGGTTATAATATTCGAGAAGATAATAGGCCAAACTTTCCAAATTTGGTTAAAGTCACACATTCCAATTTAAAAATGCAGCTAGGTACAGCAGTACATATCTATAATCCCAGCACTCAGGAGGCTGAAGCAGGAGGATTATTGGGAATTAGAGGTCAGCCTGGGTGATACAGCACATTCAAGGCCAGCCTGAACTACACAGTAAGATCCTGTCTTGATAGCTCTCCACCACCCAAAAATGTAATGTATATCATTTTATGCTATAAAAACAATTTCAAATATATTTAGTTGAATCTTTCAAAATCCTCTAGGCCAGGAAGACGTATAGAACTCTAAATGTCATTATCTTTTGCAGCATAACCGTTGTGAACTGTACTCTGCCCCTAGGAGTGAAGAGCACACTGAATAACTATCCTATTCTATCACTAAAGGACATTTACATAATTAGGACCACTCTAAAATTATAACCCAAATTTTAAGTTGAATGAATGTGAAGGACAAAGCCTACAATATATTTCGTTTTGTCTCTGTGCTATAGGCACTGAACCCAGGGCCTTCGACATGCTAGGTCAGTTGCTCCATACCCTGTGCTACATCCCCAGCTCTTCACTTTTGAATATATTACTAATCTGTACCCTAAACTGGGCATGGTGGGGAGACTAAGGAGGAAGACTGACAGGTCAAGGTTCTGAACTACATAGTAAGCCACTGCTTCAAACTCCAGCTCCTTAAACAAAAAAATTAATCCACAACCTTAAAATGAAGTGAAAAAATCTGCACTGTTTCTTAAAAGGTACATAAACAATTACCTGTTAGAGTATCTGATTTTGTATCAGCAGAAGTGATAGGTGTCTGGCAAAGCTCTGTATCCCCCGACTGAGAGTTCTCAGAAGTGTCATTAGGTTCAAATGAGGCAGATGGAGTAGACACTGAACTTTCAGACTGGCTGCCATTTGCCACTGAAGTTTCACCTCTTAATGAGTGCATCTATGGAGCAAATCCATCAGAATGTAGTAAACAAAGAATGTAAGTTTACAACAAACTATGAGCTACATAAATTTATGCAATGAATACAAGTATAAACTGGGCATGCACAGCTGTATTCATAGCACTAGGAGGCTGAGGTAAGAGCATCGCAAACTACAGGCCAGCATGGACTATATATCTAGATTCTGTTTCAAAAATAACAAACAAAACCCCCAAAATCCAACAAAAAAACTCTCAAGAGGATGACTAAAACATAATTCTAGCGGAGTACAGTATCCACATCTATAATCCCAGCACTTGGGAGGCTAAGATAGAAAGACTGTCGCAAGTTTGAAGCAAACCTGGGTTACACAATGAGTTCCAGGCCAGCCTGGAATACATAGCAAGACCTTTCTCAAAATCCCCCCGCAAAAAACATATGATCTTAATACATGACATAATGACATTATAGAACCCAACTGCATGCTAGCAAAAGCATGAAAAAATGTTAAAGCTCACTACCGATGTCCCTTTAAAGAACTTTAAGAAACATTACAAGTTTATACTGCCATTTGCCAAAGTACATGGAAGTGAGAAACTAGTTCTTCAAATATGCTAAGCAGGGGCCAGGGAGATAGTTCAGTAAAGTTTGAGCTTGCCTGGCAAGCTCAAGGGCCTGAGTTCAATCCCTGGTTCCGCAAACAAAAATAACAATACACTAAGCAATGTATAGCTGGAGTTTTAATATGACAGATCTCTCCTACAACAAAATAACTGTGATATGCATTATTTGGTTGGAGTAGGCGGTAAACAGAAAAGAAGTTTCTCAAGTATTTGGTAGCATCTCTTTCTTTGTAATCTTATTTCCAAAACCAATCAAAGCAGCCAGGTGTTCTAGCATATATCTGTAATATCTGTAGTATCATCTACTCAAGAGGCTGAGGCAGCAAGACTGCTTGCAGTTCAAAACCATACCAGGCAACATAAGACTCCATTCTCAAAACAAAAACTAAAACAAATAAGCAGTCCAGGAAGATATTTACTACAGTTTAAGGGCACGGCAAGTTCCTGAATATACAAGCTCCAAAAATATTCCAATGTCAAATTCTTGACAGATCACTCCCATTCACCTTCTTCCTGGCAGTAGGGTTTGAATTCAGGTATTTTGCACCAAGATTTATTTCAGCCACCACCTCCCTTCATAAGACATGGTCTGGGTTAAATTTCTAAATTGTCCAGGCAGGGCTCACCCTTTTTGCCTTAGCCTCTCAGAGTGCTGGGACTACAGTTGTGTACCACCATACTGAACTTCATTTCCCTTTATTTATGCAAATAACAGTTCTATTCTTACCTGTTGAACTTTGTGAATTCTCATAACAAGCTCATCTGCAGAAATACTTCCTGCTATTACTTCCAAAGGGATACCACTGTCTCCAATAAAGAAACTGGATGGAACACACACTACAGGATCTGTACAGTTCAATTAAGTCTAACAATTAATATGAAACAAAAGTATAATTTAAAAAAAAACCTACTGACAACAAAGCAAAACAAATCACCATTGTAAATTTCAAAATATAATTCATGAAGTTTATAAACAATTTCAATTACAATAACATTATACTCAGGGGTAGTATGTATGGTATGTAAGAGAACATATCATTTATAAGTATTTGCATAACCTATAAGTGAAGAACACATAATACAATTTCCTTTCTACCACCTGCTTCTTGTCAGTTATTTCTAAAATTTCAACAAAATTATTCCACATGGCTTTTCTATCTAAGAAACAAAAAAAATCCTATTTTCCTGTTAAGCTACAATGTATTTTCTCAAAGGACACTTTGTAATGTGAAGTTTGTACAAAAAAGGATGCAAGCTTTCCCTAAGAAAAATAGTTACTGAATTTAAGGAACTAAAAGAAAAGTAAAAATATAGCATATCTATATTTAAATAAATTCTTCACTGAAAGGATACAGATTTGTGAAAACTGTAAGCAGGCTTCACTGTAAAACAAAATTGAAAAGAAAATTACTAGATGAATGCCCTATTTTCCAAATACTAAGCTGTTTTAATGAAAAAAAAAACGTATCAAAGAGAAGCTCAGACACTAAGAGACTTACGGGCACAGTGGGCAGTACAATATTTGACACTTCCTGAACCAAAAAGTTAAATTACTCTGCTATGACAACTCAAAATTTGAATACTTGCTGAATAATGATATTAAATTTTAAAAAATATTTTATCTATTTATTTGGTACAGGGTCTCGCTATGCAGCTCGGACTCATAGTGAGCCAACTGTCTCTGCCTCCCCAGCACTAAGATTACTGGGGATTGAACTCAGGACCTTGAACTTGCCAGGCAAGTACTTAAGCTGCTGAGCCATCTTCTCATCCCTCTTTACTTTTTTTTTTTTGAGATAGGATCTTGCAATGCACTTCAAGCTGGCCTTGGTTTCAAATACAAGGCAACACTCCTGCATCAGATTCCTGAATGCTGGGATAACAGGACTGCGCTCATATGCCCAGCAAAAAACAAAAAAAAAAATCTTGGGCACCTCCCTGGGGTCCCTTTCTGCCCCAGTCTCATAGAGATGCTTTCTTTCCCCCAAAAAATTTTCATCCATCAGCAATACACAGAAATATTTGTGGATGAAGTGAGGTACTGACTTTGTTTCAAAATTATACAGAATGAGTAAAAATGGGTACAGAGCTGGGCACATTGGCACACATCTACAGCCCTAACACTCAGAAGGCTGAAGTACAAGGACTTCAAGTTCAAAGTCAGGCTGAGGCCAGAGATATAGCTCAGTAGCATAAGCACCTGCTTGGGAAGAGCAAGGTTTGATCCTGGTATGGGGGTGGGGACAGGCTGAGCTATATAGTGAGTTCAAAACCAGTATGAACAACATTGAGTGACACTGTCTCCAAAAAAAGAGAAGAAAGCAAAAACACTACCACCTCCAAAAACAAAACTTGGAGACCAGTTCTTTTTACGCTTCTGAAGCATATGTCACCTGGTTGCTTGGTAGTCTATAAAAACCTGCAAAAATTTTAGCAAAATATAGTTCTCAGTATGCCTTAGATATCTACACACACATCAACACTGTTATAATCCAAGAGTATCACCACAAATCACAAAGATCATAAATTATAGAACAGCAACAAAAACTAATGAAATAGTTAAAAGACAAGCAAACCTTTTAGTATCAATTTTAATAGCAACAAAACTATCTGAAGATGCTTCAGTCACTTTCTCATCCTCCCAACTTGCAGCCATCTGTGCAGACTGTTCATCATCACCTGTAAAACATTTCATGGATTACTACAGCATAAAGCCAGGATTTGCTGACTGCTAATTCTTTTCCCCAGAAAACTCAAACTACTGACACTGTCAGTCTTGTGGATAACCCAATACTATTATAGACTACTAGACTATATCGGATTACTTTGTGGAATTCATGCACCCACAATATATGAATGGCAATGGAATGCACATTGCTGACAAAAGTAAACAAAAAAGGGGATATAAATGAAGAACCATTTTGTATTGGAAAAAAAAATCTGTATATACAAAACAGCATAAATATATAGCTATTTTCTCTTAATTCAATGAGACGGTTTTGAACTAATAGTGTTTAGACAAGACATCATGTCTGCATGTTGTACTAGGAATAACTACTACAAAAACAACAATATGCAATGTATTAATTATTGTAACTACTAACCTGTTTTGAAACTATCTCATTGCTACTTCTTTCTCAATAAAATTATTAAAATATATATTTAAAAAGTGGGACCATTGTTACTCTAAGAAAAAATTTTATGAAATTTATAGGTCCCAATATAAACAGTGAATACTGTTTGTATAGCCATAGGATTGAATATATTAAATAACAATCTAACAACAACAACAAAAACTACTATGAGAGAAAGTAACAAGAAAAGTCTGTAATAGAATGCCTTCTCTAACAGTTAAGATTTTAAAGAGTAAAAAGACTGAACCACATCAATCACCAGCAAAGTTCACTCAACAGAAGGAATACATAGGTATGGAAAGGGCTGTGAGACCAGATATGTCACAAACAATATGGAGCAATCAGAGAAACCTAAGAGTTAAAAAGGCAAAGATAGGGCTGGCCTAATCGTGCAGCGGACTAAAGCACCTGCTTAGGCGGAGTGCAGCAGCCAAGTTGGTCCCCAATGTGCCGTGCCATGCCAGCTCTGCCCATGAGATGCAAAAAAGACTGCAATTGCGACTGAGCCTGGTGGCACACACCTGTAATCCCAGCACTTGGGGGGGTGAAAACAGGAGAATCATTAGTCTCATCTATGTAGTGAGACCCTGTAGACCCTGTCCTAAATACAGAAAGAAAGAAAAAAGGCAAAGATGACTCCACATTTATGGTTTACACAACCACAGGGTAGCACTACTTAGTTAGAAATATAATAAGGGGACAAAAACAGGCTTAGCCATAAAATATACTCTTAGGCTTGAGAATCAATCCTGCGCAGGACCTCAATAATGTTGCCATACAAATAGCTGTTAAGTATGGCTTTCTTGGGAGGATAATGTTTTCACTCCCTCACCACGTAGTTGGAATCCCAAAACAGCTTGCTGCCAACATCTGCCATGACTCAGCCTTGTGGCAGCAGGAGGTGTCTTACCAGCACAGCAGAAAGCTGAATGGAATTCTCAACTCAGTGGCTTTCCTCAACACAGACAGGGCTGTAATCTGTATTTCTTGCTGCCAGGAGGCTCTGATCTCAAAATGTTATGTTCCTGTTGGCACACACTTCAGGTGAGATGGGACATCAGGTGATGTTCCATCAGTTGAGATGGGACAGTTGTGCATGTAGCCACCAATGAATATTTACTGCTCAGTGAATTATTAACTGCCAAATTCAATATCTTTAAATTAAAATTTAAATTCTCAGCCACTCAATCACCTAAGTACTTTTACAATTTTGGGAGACATCACTGTACTTTGGTGGCATTAGTAATAGTAAAAGCATTTGGTATCAGCAACATCCAAAACATAGACACTTGAAGAATATATACTCTAAACAGAGTTCATACCTTTACACAGCCAACCCATACAACCTAGAAAAAACTGCCGGGTGTGATGGCACGGCTGTAATCCCAGCACTCGGGAGGCTGAGGGCAGGAGGATTGTTAAGAGTTCGAGACCAGCCTGAGCTACAAAGTAAGCTTAAGGCCGTCCTGAACTGCATAGTGAGACACTGTCTCAAAAAGACAAAAAAAAAAAAAGAAAAAACTGCCCAAACTTAAAGCCTTCAGGTTCTGTGTTAATCAAGCCAGTAAAGTGATATCTGACATTAACAAATTTTAGTCATCTTCAGACATATTTGCTTTAGGCTTTTTTACATTATTCCACAAAAGCCAAATCATTTTGTTTCATATCTTTCAAAAGAAATTAATCATTTCTTTAGAAATGAGTAATTAGGAAATTACCCTAGAAAGTATCTGTTAATCTGCTTCATGAAGTAGAAGCAGCAATCTCTAATATCAACTCTACAAAATTATTGAATTACCTATGCAAATTTCATTAAATAAAGTGCATGTGGCATGTGTCTGTAGTCCCAACTACTTGAGAGACTTGAAGAATAAAACAGGAATTTGAGCCCAGCCTAGACAACAAAGACCCAGTCTTGATAAAAAGATCAGGAGGATCACTATGAGTGTGAGCTATGTAGTGAGACCTTGCACAAAATACAAAATACCAAAAACAAAAAAAAATTAAAATTAAAAAATAAAAATACCTATATATATACATATATATATACATATATATACATACATATATACATATATACATATATATATATGTATATATATATATATAGCAAGTTGCCTGAAAGGGTTCCCACTTCAACTACTCTATGACTCAAAATATACTACTAAGACTCCTTACAGATATAAATATATACATAAACATACGTGTGTGAGCAAGCATGTGACACTTGGAGAAGGAGGCTCCTGGAGATTGAACCCATGGCCCTCAGCATCTAGATAAGATGTCTTTATTTTTCCATTAAATTGGGGTTTCAAATCTAAGACAACTGTGACTTCTGGATATAGTCTTCAATTATAAATAAAGCTCTATGCAATCTGTAAATGTTGTAATTTTATGAGTCTAATGCCTCCAATTCCTGTAATAAAATTAATCCTGCTTAGTCTTAAGAATTAACCAGTTAAAATTCTACAAAAAGCTACCAGTATTTTGGAACAGATCAAGGGAGAATTCTTTGTCAGTGCACTAGAAGTCTTTCTGCAAACATTTAACATAATTATTATATTCCAAAAACACATAATACCTGTTCATCAGTAAAAAGTTAACTGAAAAATTATATATACACAAAGCCCCAAAGCATAAGACATGTAACTTTATTTTAGTAACTTGCACTGCTATTTCCAAATGAATTTTGAAACATTAATCTTACCTAGTACTTTGAGCTGGAGGTGCAGCTCATCATTTACCATGCCTCCTAGGCTTGTGTTGGATCTCAGGTGTGGCATTAACCACTTAAAAGTTCACCCCAAAGCCGGGCGTGGGTAATCCCAGCACTGGGGAGGCTGAGGCAGGAGGATTGTTCTGAGTTTGAGACCAGCCTGAGCTACAAAGTGAGCTTAAGGCCAGCCTGAACTGCATAGTGAGACCCTGTCTCAAAAAGACAAAAAAAAAAAGTTTACCCCAAGCAACACTTGGATATCACATTTACATATTGACTATATAAGAGCATCCCTGGGGCAGATGTTCTTTTTTTTTTTTTTTTTTGTCTTTTTGAGACAGGGTTTCACTATGCAGTTCAGGCTGGCCTTAAGCTCACTTTGTAGCTCAGGCTGGTCTCGAACTCACAACAATCCTCCTGCCTCCGCCTCCCGAGTGCTGGGATTACAGGCATGCGCCACCATGCCCGGCTCCAGATGTTCTTTCAACCCCCAATCCTTGTACTGAATATATTGAATAAAATTTTTCTTTTTATACTTCCTATTATGTTATCTTACACAAATTAAAAAATGCAATAGTCGGTCAACTTATTTAAATAATTGGGCTGGTGAACAATATAAAACTGTATTTCTTAGCCGGGCGTGGTGGCACAGGCCTGTAATCCCAGCACTCGGGAGGCTGAGGCAGGAGGATTGTTGTGAGTTCGAGACCAGCTTGAGCTACAAAGTGAGCGTAAGGCCAGCCTGAACTGCATAGTGAGACCCTGTCTCAAAAAGACAAAAAAAAAAAAAAAAAAAAAAAAAAAAAAAAAAAAAAAAAAAAAAAAAAAAACTGTATTTCTTAGGCCAGTGATATAGCTCAGTGGCATTAAATGCCTGCCTGCCAAGTGTAATGTTCTGATTTTGATTCCTGCTATCAAAAAAAAAAGCTTTTCTTCAAATTGATTTTTAAATAATTATCTTAAGAGTTTAGATACATAGGCAAAAAAACTGAGTCTAGATCCGTATCGCTCACCATGTACTAAAGTAAAATCAAACTGGATCAAGGACCTACATATTAAAACAGAAACATTTAATCTCCTGGAAATTTTTTTCTTTTATTTCTTGGTCTCATTGAGACAGGGTCTCTTTATGCACTTTCAGGCTGGCCTCGAGCACACCCAGATGGGCCTCAAACTCACAATAATCCTCCTGCCTCAGCCTGAGTGATGGGATTACAGGTGTGCGCCTGGTGGCCCAGCCTTCGCCACCAGGCCCAGCCTTCAAGGTAAAATTTTGAAGGCACAGGTACAGGTGAAGACTTTCTGAATAAAACCTCAATTACACAAAAAATAAAAATAAAGAACTAGACTAATCAGCTCAATGGATTAAAGTGCCTGCTTATGCAGAGCAGAGTCCAGGGTTCAATCCCTAGCAAGGGCTTGCTGGCCCTGCACCCAGGGTATACTGAGATGGCGACTGAGACTGGGTGTGGTGGTATGCCCCTGTAATCCCAACACTTGAGAGGCTGAAAAAGGAAGGAATCTCATTTATGTAGTGAGACTCTATAGACCCTGTATGAAATACATATAAGAAAAAAATAAAAATAAAAAATGGGGGCCGCGGAGATGATAAGCGCTTTCCTGGCAAGCTCAGGGGCCTGAGTTGAATCCTGGTTCGACAACAACAACAAAAAAATAATAATTAACCAATGATGAAGAAGAGATAACTCAGCAGCACAAGCACCTGCTTGGCAAGCACTAAGTCCTGAGTTTGATCCCTGGTACCACCACCCCCAAAAAAAGAATAAATGGAGTTATAGCAAATTAAATAGCTTCTGCACAGTAAAGAAAACCACTGTCAGAATGAAAAGACAACCTACAGAATAGGTAAAAAAAAACTTTGTGAGCTAATCCCAGACAGAAAACTATTATCTATGTGTGGCAGAGGCTGCATCACTGAAAGCTCTAAAAGGTTTATCACCAGCTGGGTATTGTGGGGCATGCCTGTAATACCAGCTCTACAAAAGCTGAAGCAGAAGGATCCTTGCAAATTCAAGACCATCCTGGGCTACCAAGTGAGCTCAAGGCTACACAATGAGAACTTTGTCTCAAAAGACAATAAACAAACATTTATAACACGGATCTAAAATATACAGAAAAAGAACACAAAAACAATTAAGAGAACCCCAAAGCAAAAGACCCAATAAAAAAATGGGCAACTGAAGAGGACACTCCTCAGAGGCAGTATATGGTACAAATGGCCAAATACTACATGAAAAAATGTCCAACACCTCTCAGCATTACAGAAATGCAAATCAAAACAACACTGAGGTGCACGTGGTACATTCCTACCTACAATCCCAGGACTTGAGGGAAGGAGGGGTGGCATGGGGAAATCCTATCCTAAAAAAAAAAGAAAAGCCGGGCATGGTGGCATATGCCTGTAATCCCAGCACTCGGGAGGCTGAGGCAGGAGGATTGTTGTGAGTTCGAGACCAGCCTGAGCTACAAAGTGAGCTTAAGGCCAGCCTGAACTGCATAGTGAGACCCTGTCTCAAAAAGACAAAAAAAAAAAAAAAGAAAAAGAAAAGAATGCTGGGTGTGGTGATGCATACCTTGTAACCCCAGCACTCAGGAAGTTGAGGCAAGAGGATCCTCTGAGTTTGAAATCAGTCTGAGCTACAAAGTGAGTTTAAGACCAACATGAACTGCAAATCAAGACCCTGTCTCAGAGAGAAAGAGAGAGACAGAACTAATACAACCACTATGGAAATCAATATGAAGATTCCTCAAAATAAAGATAAAAATTCTATTTGACCCAGTGATTGAGAGACAGACAGACAGACACAGAGACAGAGAACTAGTACAGCCACTATGCAAATCAATATGAAGATTCCTGAAAAAAAAAAAAAAGATAAAAATTCCATTTGACCCAGTGATTCCTTTTAGGTGTCCTCTCAACAGAAGACAGACATCCTATTGTAGTGATATATCCATTCTCATGCTTACAGCAGCACAACCAACAACACATAACTCTTGGAAAAGTCTTATATGTCCATCAACAGATGAATGGACAAAAAACACGGTATGTATACACAACAGACTACTACTCTACCATCACGAGAGAGATAAACTAGTCATTTGTAGGAAAATAGATGCACCTTGTACTGTGATGCTAAGTGAAATACAGCATACACCAACTTAAAATATCACATAGTTCCTCTTACATGTGATATTTTTAAAGAGCAAAATAAAATAGAAAACAAGGAGATAGACCTTTTTTGGTTTTTGAGACAGTCTTTCTATGCTATTTAAGCTGGCCTCAAACTACTATGTAGCCTAACCAATTTTATGCCTTAGCTTTCCAAGCGTGGGGATTACAGGTATGGAGCATTATGCCCAGCTAGAGAGACTGATGTTTTACAGATGAAAAGGAAATCCAGATGGAAATAGCAGAAAAAAAGTACAGAACCACACTTTCCACAATGAATAGAATCATGTACTGTAAATATATACACTAATAAAAAATTTAAATAAAAAATTTTAAAGAGCGCCTTTGAGATATGTTTGGACACATGAATTGTGTTTATTTAAGAAAATACTGGGCCATGGCTGGGGAGCTCAGTGGTCTAAGCACCTGCGTGACAAGCACAAGGACCTGGGTTCCATCTCCCATACCACATGCTGAACTGGACCCACCGCAGGCACACCCTCTGGCCACCAAAACTAGCCATGGTGCACATGTGTAATCCCTGCACTGGGGAGGCTGAGACAGGAGGATCACTATGAGTCTAAGCTGCACAGTGACTCTGTGCCAAATTAAAAAAAAAATAAACACTGAGCCAGGGACATAGTTCAGTGGCACTGTCCCTACCTGGTAAGTACAAGGTTCTGAGTTCAATTTACCAAAACAAAACAACAACAAAATCACTATGGGAGTATTACAGCTTAGCAGCACAGTGCCTGCCTGACAGATCCAAGGTTGTGAGTTTGATACCTGGTACAAAAAAAAAATCATTATGGGCATGTTAGCACACATCTGTAATCCCAGCATTCTGATAAGGTAAGGAAGTCAGTCTGCAAGTGTCAGCCTAGCCTGTGCAACTCAGTGAGATCCTAAGGCCTGGGGATGTAACTAACTGCAAAAGCCACAGGCTCAATTCTCAGTATGGGAAGAAAGGAAGAAAGTGGGGAGAGAGGAACAAGGAAGGGAGGGAGAAAGGGAGGGACAAAGCAAGCAGGTGAGAAAACCACCATAGTTCCAATTTATTATTTCTACACTAATTTAAATTGCTACACAAACCTATAACTGCTGTTTTTTTCCTTACAAAAAAAAAAGCTGTTTTTTCCTCTTTTTTTTTTTTTGTCTTTTTGAGACAGGGTCTCTCTCACTATGCAGTTGAGGCTGCCCTTGAGCTCCGTTTGTAGCCCAGGCTGGTCTCAACTCCAATGATCCTCCTGCCTCAGCCTCCTAAGTGCTGGGATTACAGGCATGCACCACTTCACCCAAACCCAGCACTGAAATCTAAATTCACTGTGACCCTGATATATATCTTTGTAACTCTGACTTGTGAACCCAGGTTTCCCCTCTTGCTATTTTTTTTTTTTTTTTTTGCGGAACTGGGGATTGAACTCAGGCCCTTGCTCTTGCTAGGGAAACACTTATTCCACTGAGCCATCTCTCTGGCCCCTCAGGTTTCTCCTCTATAAGAGAGAGATAAAACCTATGTCAACTACTGCAAAAATCAACTGAAATTTTATGTGAAACACAATTCGAAATGTTATAAACCGTGAGGCAATAAAGCATGCCTGTAATGTCAGCACTCACTATAGGAGGCTGAGGCAGGAGGACTGCAAATACAAGCCGAACGGGTCAACTTCCCCACACAGGGAGACTGTCTATAAATAAATAAAGGCTCAGGATGCAGCTCAGTGCAAAGGTCCTGAATTCAATCCATGTATGTACCACACATACACCATGACACAAACCTACTATTGAATTCGTAAGTGCTGTCAAGTAATGTATCTCCTTTCCCTTCACTCCATTTTTCCCACTTCATTATAGCAGTAATTTATGCTAGGTGGAACCCAAAGTAGAAAGCCCAACAGAACCTAAGTATCTCAAGCTCTTCCAATTAACAGCAGTAAGCTCAAGATTTAACATGAAAACTAAAACTTTTAAATTTAAATCTAAATATTCGTATTTCAGCAATTTATTTTCACTATGCTGTATAAATTATATTGCCTGTGAATTAAGAGTAAATGGTTACTAAACACAAGTATTGGAAGGAATACACTTCAAATTAACATTCGTTCCAAATATTGGTCCATATAATGAGAGGCAGAGTTTATTGTAAATTTACAAGAGTTCAATATTAGCCAGGCGTAGTGGCGCCTGCCTGTACTCCCAGCACCAGGAAGGCTGGAGCCTGGGCTACAAAGTGAGCTCAAAGCCAGTCTGAGACTGTCTCAAAAAGACAAAAACAAAAAAAGACTTCAATATGGGGCCGGGGAATAAGCGCTTCCCTGACAAACGCAAGGGGCTAAATTCAATCCCCGGTTCTACCAAAAAAAAAAAAAAAAGGCTTCAATGTTAAAACAGGTGAACAATCCAAAATAAACCAGAACGACATAAAACTAAATGTCCTTAAAAACTACGTTGTGCAAGATCGGAAACAAAGGGGAAATGTCAGAGATTGAACGTATTTCGCTTACGTTAATGGTATAAAATTAAAATCCAATTTACGATAAAGTACCTATTTCACCTTACACGCACCCCGACATTACCATAAAGTAAATGAACCGTCTATAAAGCTCAAAAGTTTACCTTTCAGGAACTAGCACAATAGTGAACATAAGGTGGTTTCTCTTTGTTGCTTACCGATGACACAGCTTTCTTCCTGACAAGTCTACAACTAATTACGAGCCCAACTCCTTGCCTAAAGGCCCATTCCTACCCCATCCTACACGGGAGAAACTAATCCGGCGTTCAAGGATCCGGAAAGGGTAATCGGGGCCGCAGAGGGGGACAGAGTGGGGAGCGGGCAGAAGACTTGGAGTTCGCTCCCCGGGTGGGAGGCCGGGTGCGAGGCTCGGCGGGGACAACGGGCCTGCAAGCAGCGGGTCCCCTAGCCCCTCTCGGGGAAGTGTCGATGCGATTCAGGGCCCGGATGCGGCAGCGGGGAGGCCCGGCCCGGGCCGCTGTACTCCAACGGGGAGGGCCGAGCGCAGGCCGCGTGCGCCCCTGACCGGAAGGCGCTGGGGTGGGCGCGGGGTGGGCGCCTCCCCAATCCCCCAGGGGAACCGGCGACCGGGTCACTGCCGTCCCTGGGAACGGGACCCCAGGTTAGGAGAACCGCGCCAGCCCGCGTCCCTGCCAGGGCGGCACGGAACGAAGGAAGAAAGGCCCGTGGGGGTCCCGGCCCCCCTCCAGCCGAGCCCTCGACCCTTCACCTGCCACGAAGACCACGAACACCGCGCCGCTCCTCTTTGCCGACGCGATAGCGGCTGGAATGGCACCCTGGAACCACAGCATCGCTGCCTTCGGGCCTGGTCGCTCGCTCGGGTGTCCTCGCCGCGATCCCGGAGCTGGCCCCGCCTTCCCGCCTCGTCGCGTCCCACCGCCTCCGCTGGTCCGGCCCCCGGCTCCAGGTCCTCACCACCGCGCACGCCCGACAGCGACCGTCCGGGACGCGAGCGAGCGCGCGCCCCGCCCGGCGCGCCCGCCTCACGTGACGACGACGCACTGCAGCCCGCGGGGCGCCTCCGGGCAGCCTTTCGAGGGCAAGTCGGCGCGTGCGCACGCCCGCCGGGCCCGCAGTCCCGGAAGTGGAGGCGGCGGCTGAAAGATGACTAACCGCTACGGCACGTCGCCGCCGCCCGCAGAGAGGCACGGCGGGAATTGTTGTCTTCTTAGACACCATTGCTTCCGGGCTGTGGAAAAGTTAGCTGTGGTTTCCGAAGCTCGACCAAAGGAGGCGGTAGTGAGCCACGCCAAACGGAGGTATTAATGGAATGTTGGTTTTCTAGTTTCCTGTGCTTGTGCTCGCTTCGGCAGCACAGTTTCCTGGGCTTTAGCTAGAGATCATTTTCAAAACTCACAGGACTGGCTGGTAGTAGTGACGCACTCCTGCAGTCCTAGCGCTCTGAGAGGCTAGGGCAGGAGGATCCTTGCAAGTTTGAAACCAACCTGAACTACTAAGTGACCTCAAGGCCAGCTGAGACCTTGTCTCAAAATAAATAAACCTCACAGCTGCTTTCCAAAGTAACACAAAAGCAGAGAATGATTTATTTTCCAGCTACTGTCTCCATGATAATGCAAAAGAGGAGAATAATAATTCCACATGTGGTTATAAGAAGAATGTACTATAATCAAGATACGGCACTTTGTGATTGATGCTAAAATGTAAATTGAGCCGGCAATATAGCTCAGAGGCACAAGCACTTGCCTGGCAAGCACAAGGTCCTGAGTTCTATTCCTAGTACAAAAAAAAAAGAAGTGAAAATTGAACATATTTAACATATTCATGAAATTAATAACTAATTTAATCATAGTTCCAGTGGTCTTAAGTCTCATATCTGATTACATTATACATTCTACGTTAAATATCACATCTAGCCATGCAGCCATTTGACTATCTTTACTAGATTAGCAGCTGATACAAAAAAGACCTTTCATACAACTGTCTTCTCTAAAAATAGCTAACAAATTACAGTAAGTTTTAAAGTTTTTTTAACCAGGCCCTCAACACTGTTACTGTAAATTGTAACATAATGCTGATTGCAGACAGTTGTTGCTTATATGGTATATCATTCTTCTTCAGAAAGAATTAGAATTAATCTTTCACATCACTTTTAAATGGATGTCTTAGCCAGGTGTGGTGGCACACACCTATAATCCCAGCACAGAGAAAGCTGAAGCAGGAGGATTGTTGTAAGTTGGAAACCAGCCTGGGCTCCACAGTGAGCTCAAGGTCAGGCTTAACGTCTGTCCTCTGTCTGAAGCCACCAAGAAGCTGGATATTGGACAAATGTGTGAAAGCCAGAGTAGGCCACAGTGCCTAAAGCAGTCAAGCTACCTCAGTCCGGAGATAAGCATCCTGACTGGTTAATGTCAGCTATTAGTCACTAGACAACCTTATGTCTTGTGTTATTGACTTCGCAGAGGTATAAATAAGCATCCCTACTGTGGTGCTGGGGGTCATCTCACCAACCTGGCAGTCAGACCACTACCTAACACAGCACTTGTCTTCTTGTCTATCTTTTCCTCATTCCTGCTGCCATTTCTCCCCTGGTACAGCAGATCGCTACATTTGGCTCCTAAGCAGGACACTGGTGTAAGTGTGGGCAGCAGGAATACTTCCAAAGAGTGTGCATAAAGAAGGGAAGTGAATTGGTTAGAACCAGTGATCAGCAGAGGAGCACAGGTGTGCATTGGTTCTGGCATATCAGGTGTAAAACTTGGGGATGGAGCCTTAGTAGGGACAGAAATGGGTTCATGAGGTCCAGAAGTGGCTAATTAGGGCCAGAAGGATAAATGACCTTAAAAAGAGAAACAGATTTGAGAGAAGCTAAAAGGGAAAAAGCTATATTGAGTTAAAAATGGGATAAATAAAGTCTTAAGAATCATATATGATTCTTAAGACTTTATTTATGGAAGTGTTTTGGGCATGCTTGATTCCTGTATTTACTTTTCTGGATTGAAGTTAGAAGGGGGTTTACAAATACAAAGGATTTAGCTCACAGCTCTTCTTTAAAATCAAGTCCTGAGCCCAAGCAGGAGAAGGAGGGAGCAATGATACCCAAAAAGATAGAGCTTTAACCCTCTAGCCTTGCTCCATCAAATAAGGAAGGAACCATGGGGGGGGGGGGGACAAAAAGGATCCTTCCCCACCAGAGAAGTGTTTCCCTCAAAATTTCATTTCTCAACATTCCATGGTTTTTAGAAAGCCACCTGCCACAATCCCAGCCCTGTCAGCTCAGAGAAATTTCACTATTACACATCAGAAATTCCACCTCTAGGGGAACAGGGCCATTGTCTTTATCTCCCTTGCAACTGGCACTAATAGAAGCCAGACAAGCCAGCAAGCCCATGGAGGGTTTTCAACATATCTACTCTATTTCTGAAGTTCAAATCCTTAATAATACAGGACAAGTTATATGTTTTCAGGAAGCTGTACCTTCTAAAACTTTAAAAGAATTAAAACAAGCTGTTCTACTTATGGCCCTACTGCTCCTTTTACCTTCAGTTTAGTAGAAATGCTAGCATGACAGATTATGACCCCCAAATGATTGGAAAGGAATAGCTAAAGCATGTTTGATTCCAGGAGATTATTTATTGTGGAAAAAAAAAAAACCCTTTGAATATTGCATGAACCAGGCAGCTCGAAATGCTGTTCACAGTGTAACCATTACAAAAGATATGCTAATTTGGGAGGGTGCTTTTGCTAACACAATCAACCAAACTTTGCATAGCAAATATATGAACAAACTAAGATAGCTGTGACTAAGGCTTAGAGGGAACATCTGTCAAAGGTTGAGGAATCCCTTAATTTGGCTGCCATTTATTAGGGCCTGATGAACCTTTTCAAGATTTTGCTACATGCTTATTGCAAGCTAGCAGATTAGTAGTTCACTTTGAAAATGTAAATAAATGGTGTAGAGACAGTAAGAGCCCATAAAAAGCAGGCTACACTGCCTGAAATGATTCAGATTTGTGCAGATATTGGCCCCTAATACGTATAGGGAGCTGCCTTGGCAGCAGTTATTACTCAGGTTATTCATCCACAGGCTGGAGGAAAGGGTAAAAACAAGGCTATTTGTTTCCATTGTGGGGCCGAGAGACATTTATCCCAAAACTGTTCTACTGCACTGATAAAGGCAAACCCTTGAAATCTATGTACAAGATGTAGATGAGGATACCACTAGAAAAAATGAATGTAGATCTAAAACTAATATGGAAGGCTGACCCATTCAGGGAAATGTCCAATGGGGCCCACCTTGACTCCATCCAATAATGGGGGTGCTTCCCCTCCCCCACCACAAGCATTTCTGACCTCTAGTGAGAAACAAATGACAGCAGAGGTCTGGACCTCAATTCCTCCTCCAGATTCCTATTAACTCCTGAAATGGGGCCCCAAATTATTCATATTTGAGTCTAGTGGGAATCTTGCTAGTGTCAATGCTGTTTATACAGGAGAAATCAAGGTTATTATTCAATCTGCCCAAACCATTGCTCAAATCACCCCAGATATTCCTTTTTTTTTTTTTTTTTTTGCTCCTATTGATCAACTGGTCATTTTTTCCTTAGTAAAAATTGGAAAATTTATAAATAAGGGAAAGCAATTCAAGGGTTTTGAATCTCCTGACACCTATTGGGTGTAACAGATTAAACAAAATCACCCTGAGAAAAAGTATTTAAAGGACTATTAGACACAGGTGCAGGTGATTCAGTTATTGCCCAACACCATTGGCCTGAAGTGTGGCTCAGTAGAATAAACGCTTCCCTGACAAGTGCAAGGGTCTGAGTTCAATCCCTGGTTCTGCAAAAAAAAAAAAAAACAGGCATCTCATGCCACCTTTCATCAAAATGCTTCTGCTTTATGCACAATTTCATTTGAACTGAGAACAGGCCCAAGAAATTGGTAAGCGATGTTTCTCATGTATACACAGCTGCCCTCACCTTCTAGAGTGTCAAGCCCTGGGGATTATACCCTAATCATCTTTGGCAGATGGTTATCACACAGATTCCTCGATTTGCCAGGCAAGCTCTTATTCTACTGAGCCACCCCCCTGGCCCCACAGGGATTTCTTTTTTTTTAAGGGCTGCAAGGATACAATCAAAATTCAATTACAAAAACAAAAGGGAGAATCTTTCCCTACAAAATTCACATGTCATAATAGATTTCACTTGGAAATATACACTGTTGACTTTTTAAATTCTACAAAAGATGGAAGTCTATCAGCAGAAAGACAATTCAATCAGGTAAGAGAAAAAAAGACTAGGAAGGGTCTTTTAGAGAGATCTCTATACTGAACAATGGAAGGGACCCAGTCCACTACTAACCTGGGGCAGTGGGTATGCTTGTATTTTTCCAGAGTTTGCTAAATCACCTATTTGGGTACCTGCATGCTGTCAGGCTGTACCATGAAGCCAGACCTGGAGAAGTTAACATCATTAAGGCTAGATCCAACCTGGGGCTTACTGACAGGACTCACCAAAAGGTCTAAATAGGTGGTAAAACATATAAAAATAACTGAGACAAATTTTTTTGGCCGGGCGTGGTGGTGCATGCCTGTAGTCCCAGCACTTGGGAGGCTGAGACAGGAGGATTGTTGTGAATTCGAGACCAGCCTGAGCTACAAAATGAGTTTAAGGCCAGCCTGAACTGCATAGTGAGACCCTGCCTCCAAAAAGACAAAAAAAAAAAAAAATTTGCTAATTTTAAGGCAAAAATATAAAAATACAAAATACACATATTAATTATAGATAAAAAATTTATTCCTTCCATATTTTCTGATAAGAAATTTCTGCTAATTGACATATAACAAAATCTGACTAGCCTCTTTATACTTAAAAATTTCTAAAAATTGTAATGGGTACTATAATTTGGTCAGGAATGTATTTGACTGTACTCTTGATGTTGTAAAGATGTTTGTGTGTTCTGTGTATTTATGTGTTTGTATGTCATTCTGTGAATAGCTGTATTTCTTTTTTTTGTTTTAATGTATTTTTAGTATAGGGTCTCACTACACAGATCGGACTTGTAATGATCCTCCTGTGTTCAGCCTCCCAAGCGCTGGGATTACAGGTGCGTACCACCACGCCCAGTCTCAGTTGCTGTCTCAGTGTGCCCTGGAGGCAGGGCTGGCATGGCATGCTGGGGGTCGAACCCCAGTTGCTGTGCTTGCCTTAGAGGGGCTTTAGTGTACTGAACTATCTGGCCAGCCCATCTTTTTTCTTTTTGATAATTAGGGCAGGGAGAAATTATTAGAGAAGACTCCAATTGTTGAATAGAGGGGTGGTCAACCTTTGGTCATTAATTAAGGAGCTCCCAATAATCTTAATAGTCTTTTAGGAGATGTCCTCAAAAATTTTTTCATTGCTTAAAAGATAAAGCTTTTCAGAAAAAAAATACGATACAGTTTTCCCTTAAAAGATGCTTTTGGTATGAAACTAAATTAAGAAACACAAGTTTTCAGGGGCTGGGGAGATAGCTCAGTAGAATAAGCACTTGCCTGGCAAGCATAAGAACCTGAATTAAATCCCTGGTTCTACCAAAAAAATACAAAAAAAAATTCCAGAAGAACCAAAAGTTTTCACATGTGTATGGTACTTCATTATTGTCAGTCTCACTTTATATTAAGTGTATTCATGATTCCAGGTGTACAGGTCTTCTAAAATATAAAACAAAGATTGCTTATTGTAATAAGACTTTCTTTCAGATTGAAACCTCTGCCTTTAACAAAACCTTGTGATGTATATCCCACTTAAGGATGACTAATTAGGTGAAAATTTCTTATATATTAGATAGAAATGATTACAAGTGTTATGTCAAAATGAAAATTTAAGGGACCAG
>PVKA01015995.1:0-48835 GCA_004027165.1 Ctenomys sociabilis | reverse complement strand
TTGGCAGAACCGGGGATTGAACTCAGGCCCTTGAGCTTGCCAGGGAAGCACTTATTCCACTGAGCCATCTCCCCAGCCCCTTATTTTATTTATTTATTTATTTTTTTGTCTTTTTGAGACAGGGTCTCACTATGCAGTTCAGGCTGGCCTTAAGCTCACTTTGTAGCTCAGGCTGGTCTTGAACTCACAACAATCCTCCTTCCTCAGCCTCCCGAGTGCTGGGATTACAGGCATGCATCACGACACTCAGCCAAATTAAAATTTAAATATAAGCCTTTTATTACCGGACCTGGGACTGCTTGACCATATTCCTGCAGGAGAGGACAAATGACCAGAAGCCTTAGAACTATAGAGGTTTTAAAGGTAGAAACTGCATACTGTTTGGCAAACAAATTTGTCATTTAACATAGAAGAGTACTTTTAAGGACAGCATCACCATTACTCAGCATATATATATATATATATATATATATATATATATATATATATGTATATGTATATGTATATGTATATGTATATATATATATATATTTTTTTTTTTTTTTTTTTCTGGGAGCATTGTTTCCTGGGAATTCTCAGTCTATTGATGATTATCAATGATACACCAAACCTCCTTGTACTCTTACAAGGAAGCCTGGTCACAGAAAGTTGAGCTACTCTGCTCAACTAATTTTTTTACATTTAGTTTTACATTAACCCATCACATTACTTTTGCATTAACCCTTTATCCTCTTCACACTAAACTCGCAAGAAGGCTACCACTGGTTTCTAAAAACAAATAGAACAAGTAGGGAAGTAGATCAGAGACTTGCTGGAAGTGTACAAGTCATCATTTTAAAACTGCAAGACGGTCTTGACATGAAGGAAAACGAGAACATGGCGGGCACATGTGGGCTCCTCAGCTGTGGTGTCTGGCAGGAGAATCCTATCTCTTTTATCTGCATGCAAGGAGGTGTCTGCCATCTCTCCTTGGAATTATTAAAGTATACCAGACATGAAGTATACCCAGGAAACTTTTCTTCCCAGTGGCATGAAGGCTGTTATTAGCTTCCTGTCACTATGACAAAATACCTAAGGTGTCCATCGAGAATCAGTTCCTGCTTTTAAAAATCTCAGCTCATGGTCAGTTTGTTTGGTTATTTTGAACCTGTGTTGAGTGAGGGATCAAATGAGAAGGTGGTAAAAAGAGAAAATCCACTAATGTGCTGGCTTGAAACCTGGAGAGAGGATGAGGAGGGGGCTGGAGCCCACGGGCATCCCTGGGATGCCATGCTGCTGG
Source organism: Ctenomys sociabilis (assembly GCA_004027165.1). Classification (NCBI taxonomy): domain Eukaryota; kingdom Metazoa; phylum Chordata; class Mammalia; order Rodentia; family Ctenomyidae; genus Ctenomys; species Ctenomys sociabilis. The sequence goes on along the minus strand of PVKA01015995.1, from coordinate 47,556 downwards.
TGACGCAAGCCTGGCCTTAGGTCCTCACGTGCCAGTGCTTCCACCACCGCTCTCTGCTCTGTGGTCAGAGCCAATCAAGTTACTGGTTTAGTGGTGAGACACTTCATCATTTTTTGATTCCAGGATGTTTTCATTAAAAGGACACAGTGTCATAGCCAGTTGTTTCAACAGTGTGTGAGGACTTAAAACATAATCCTTGGACAGGTCTGGTGTGTGTACAGCCTTGGGGTATCCTTGGATCCCCTCCTTTGAGTATTGTGGCTGCAGAGGTCTGAAAAGGAGGGCCAGTTGTTGTGTTCCAGTACAGCATGACTTATTTGTTCATATGTCGTGTGCTGTGCTGTGTTGTGCTGTACTGGGGTAGTGTGGGGTAGTGTGGGGTGAGGTGGGGTGGTAAGTAAGCAAGGAGCTGGGCTGGAGTACTGGGAAGATCACAAGCCAGGCACACAGCAGAAGGGAGATGTCCCAAATGAGAGTTTTCAAGTCGGTATCAAAATACCCTTGGGAGGCAGAACACCAAGAGTAACAATATTCTCTGGGATGACTTTAGAGGATGCTTCCCCAGCCAGAAGCCCCTGGAATTACAAGAGGACTATTACTGCAAGAAAGAGAAGATAAAACTAAGAGCAGGTGGAAGGAAGAACTAGACACTTGGGGGATAGAGGATGTGGAGGATTCATCCCTGCTGGAGGACAGCGACTCAATCAGCTGAATTGGGAAAGTGTTGAAGCAGTGTAACAACTGGGTTGAAGTTGTACCTGGCCTGGGGTCCTCTAAGCAAATGCTTTGGGTCTTCATATGTCATAAGGATGGTATGTACTCAGGGGCCGAGTTCTTTTCTAATTCAAGGTTCATTCAGGGACTCTCACCAAAGCCAGCATGCTCCTCTCTGCCTGTGGGATGGGTACCAGTACCCTTAATGTGGTGCTCACCCACTTTTCAAAGTGTGCCACACAGATTCATGCAGACTTATTTCCCTCAGCCAGATTCTTCCAAGCTCATCTCTGCCTGTGTCAATGCTTTGGCCCCTGCTTTTTTCTTTTTTGAGTGATGCCCCTTTCAGCCAGTTTGAATCCCAGCCTGCGGATAGGACCCAAGAGGCCATGGCACTTAGCATGGCAGAAAGAAGATGGGCTTGTCCACGTCACTTTAACAGTGACTGCCTCTGGAGTTGCTGCTTCAGAGTTCACCCAGGCTCAGGATGGACCCAGGGGTCCTCCAGGGCCTGATCTACACTCCCTGAAGTGTCCCTGCAGTGTGGGACAGCCCCTTTGTCACTGGATAAAGTGCGGACACCAGGCTGCTCTTCTCTTACACAGCTCGTGGCTCTCAGAATGCAGTTGGTCTTTCTTAGCCTCAATTTCCTCAACTGGAAAGTGAATAATTTAATAACTTCCATGCAGAATTCATGGGAGTAGAGATGATATGTATGGGGCACTCACTACCACCCGGCAGGTGCTCAGTGCATAGATGTATTTTCACTACTGTTTAAACTGATGCTTGGGGATTTGAGGTACCACACATAGGACCATGTTACTAGTAATTTTCTTTTTCTCTACAGCTCTACAGCTCTACTGAATTTGGGAGAAGGTGGCAGCTTATCCAGGAAGGAGTGGTACCAAACAGGTTCTACTGGTAAGACTCACTTTCCTTCCAGCATAATATCACCTAGAAAAAGTGCACTGATCTTTGCCTTTTGCGTGACAGACGAGAGTGATTTATTTTAAGGAAATGTGGAAATGTTAGAAGTCATGTCACAGATTTTTTTTTTTTTTTTTTTTTTTTTTTTACCAAAGTCAGTGATATTAGTGAAGCTTTGTGGATATTGCTTTGCTAAGTTTTTACTGATACTTGAGACAGGTTTGAAACTACTGAGTTTCAATATTAAAACAGCATATTCATATATTGCATTCTCATGTAAAAGCTCTCCAAGAACTATGGATATTTGGTTTAGTCTCAATGGAGATTTCAGATTCTGCTCCCATTTCTGATTCCAGGCCATCTGGCTCCTTCACTTATCTTGAGCAACTCAACCAAGAGCCCTTGTCTCTTACCTCAGCTGCCAAAACATTCTGCAAATTGCCAAGCTTATGGCATATATGTTCTCACTTTGCTCAGGCTACCATAACAAAATGCCATAGACCAGAGACTTATAGTAAATAATGTATTTCCATAGTCCCAGAAGCTAGAGAGCTCAAGAGTGAGGTGCTGGCAGGTATGACTCCTGGTGAAGGCCACTTTCTGGGTGAGAAAGCTGTCTTGTCATGTGTCCTTGCATGCTGCAAAGAGAGAGAGTTCTGGTCCCTTGTCCTAACCTTGTATGAACACTGATCCCATCTTGGAGTGCTCGGTTGCAACTCGTCTCAACAGTATTACACCCTGAAATCCTGCTTCCAAACACCAACAGGAGATCAGAGGTCAGGGCTTCAACCTGGGCATTTCTTAGAGGGCCACAGTATTCAATTCACAGCACATACATTTGAATGTTTGCATTTAGCTCAGTGCTATGTGTGCTGCTCTACACCTTGTTTCTTTGGGGGTATTGACATTAGCAATGGGTGTATCACATTTTAATGTAGTTTGGAGGCAAATATTTTCATGTAGTTTGAAATGTAGCTTGCAGGTAAATCTCAACATATACTTAATATAAATTATAAATTGTATGTGTTGGTAGGATGTGTCTATGGAAAAAGAGAAATATGGGAGGTGGTGATGGAGAAGAAGGGAAAAAGAATAAGAGAAGAAAAGGAAACAAAAAACAGTATCTTGACCTCCAATTCTTGAGGACTTCCACCTGTGAGAGCAGCGATGAACAGGAAGGGGAATGGTAGAAGCTCTGAGTGGCTTTTGGGTACTTCAGGGTCCAGGTCACAATCAAGTAATGAGGAGGCTTGGATCACAGTGGTACAGTTGTGGTGTTATTATGCCACAGCTCTTGCATTGTCATCCTGGCCTCACTGAGAAGGACGTTATTCGCTGACTTGTGACGTGTCTCATCTGCCTGTGGAAAATGCATATCGGGGTTTTCTGGCTTTTGCTAAGATAAACACTGCTGCAAGAACTTACTTAAAGAGAACCCCTAACTCCCATTATACAGAATCACTGAAACAGGGATTTGAGATTTGCCCAGGACAGTGGAAGTCTCTGCCCTCTGTGTTCCTGAAATTATGCACACTTGTCCACCCGCACAGCCGGCAGAACATACTACCACACTTCAGAGCAGCCCTCAAGTAAACCATGCATCTTCCACATCTGCAGGACTGCATGAAAAATGCATTTTTATCATTCTCATTCTCAAATAGTGCCTGAAACCCTGGTGGGAGCTTAAAGCTAGAGAACTACAGCAGAGAAATCTCTTAGAAGGCACACACACTGTCTGCAGGGCTGAAGACAAGTCATTGCAAATAAATGGGCTGGAAGCTGAGCCAGTCTTCCACTTGTTCTGAGGCATCTCCAGCCAGCAGGTTCTGTGTGAAGTTTGTCTTCCTCTCCCAGCAAGGCCTCTTCCTGGCTCCCACAGGAGCCATATACCTCTCCTGGGCTGGGTACCCTGCTGAGCCTCTCCTTTGGCTTCCCTTTTCCTGTCACCATCTTCTAACTTGCCTTTTCACTTTGCTTCTGATTCATGAAACATCTTCACCTCTGTGTTTTGTCTAGAACCTATGAAGTTGGATTGTAGGACACTCTTTCCTTTCTTGATGCTGAAAGTGTGTCAGAAGGCACAGAAAATAAGTCATTGAGGTCTGAAGCAAAGGAATGGTCTCCACCTCCCTGGCTTGTTCTATAAAAACGTTGATGCTTAGCCCATGAGGAAGCCCCGGGGATGAGGCGCAGGCCTCCGTCCCTGGGGTTCTTGCCACACCTGACATCCCTCCTTCCAATGAGGAGGCTCAATGCCCTCGCCAGCATTCACTCTTCTCCCTGCTTAACTATTCCTTGAAGAAGGATCTCCTATCAGAAAGTGCGATTAGCAAAATCCTGGTGTCTTAGTTACTCCTCTCTCGTTGCTGGGACAAATACTCTACACTCAAAATGAAGGAAGGAAAAGTTTATTTAGCTCACAGTTACTGGAGGGTTCAGTCCATATTCTGCTGGCTTCAAGGCAAATAACAGCAGTTCATGGCAGCAGGAAACAATGAAGAGCAGAGCAGCAGCAGCTGCAGCATCCATCAGGCCTCTCTCTTCCTTTTATGCCTACTGTGAAGACTGGTGCTCCATGGCGAAGATCGAAGATCGGAGCTCCTCCGAAGTGGTGCGGCTGTGTAGATCAAGCTCCTCCAAATACTGACTTCTCACCAGAAGCAGGGCAGGGCCACAGGGAGCCTTCCTCAGTTCCTGGGCCCTGCCCACCTGTAGAGCTGGGCCACATGCTGAGAAATGCCAGAGCTAATTCAGCCAAGTTGACACAGTGTTTCAACTAACACAATCCATCCCTTGTCAACGTGGCAACTAGATATATACTTTTTGAAGCCAATATCCAGGTACATTGACATGTTTAAAATATTTTAGAATTTGAACATTTTATAACATTAGAACCATGACATTTTGCCCCTGGCCTTCCAAAGACTCATGCACATCCATTTATACAAAAGACATTTCAGTCCATCTCTAAAGAGCTGCCAAAGTCCTAACAGTTTCAGCAACACAGAAAAGTCCGAGTCCCAAGCTTCCAAAATCTAAGGTCAACTCTTAGCTGTGAGCACCTCTACAAATGAAAAGTTAAACACTTCCAACATGCAAAGGAACAAGATAGGCATGACCATTTCAGAAGGTGTACAGAGCAGGATACAAACAGTTGGGAGAAAAACAAGTCCAAAGTCCAAAGGGGCAATTGTTAAGTTCTGCAGTTCCCTGTGGACCATCCAAAGTAACCTGTAATGAGTTGTGAGCACCAAAAGCCTTATGTGGCTTCACCCCTACGGCACTTCTGTGAGTAGCTCCTATGGCTTTTCTCTCAGGCCTGCTTTGCTCCCTTTTTGCAGCTTTTCTTAGACCACCCATATTCCCGGCTTTTTCAAACTTCTGAGGTTTCCACTGAATAGGCTTCTCATTTACAGCTTCACACACTGCCCTCTCAGGGGCACACTGCCTGGCCTCCCAAGCCTTCTTCTGAAATTGGAGTGGAAGCCTTCTGAACCTCAGAACATTTGTATTCTGAATGCATGGACAACCAAAGCCATGTGGATGACATCAAGGTTGCTGCCAGCTAGAGCAGTAGGAAGGGTTCTTTCTTTCTTTGCTGTAGGAGTTGAATTCCTGGATTGCTGAGCACTTCAACCCTGATTCCAATAAACAAATTTTCTATGCCAACACCATTCTGGAACCTGGTGTGGCCACCACCTCCATTCTGGAACATGGAGCTCTGTGGTTTTTTCCTCAAAGCAAAGTCCTTCACTCTTGAGATTCTGAGGATGAAAAGGGCAAGAACCTGCCACTTCCTATGATGCCCTCAGGGCATCTTTTCTACTCTCCTGTTCCTCCTCAGCAAGGGAGAGCCTCTCTGTCTTCACAGTCCACAGCCTTCCTGGCCAAACTCACACTTTTTTTTTTTTTTTTTTTTTTTTATGAGCAGAATGGATTTATTTATTTATTTATTTATTTATTTTTTTTTGTCTTTTTGAGACAGGGTCTCACTATGCAGTTCAGGCTGGCCTTAAGCTCACTTTGTAGCTCAGGCTGGTCTCGAACTCACAACAATCCTCCTGCCTCAGCCTCCCCGAGTGCTGGGATTACAGGCATGCGCCACCACGCCCGGCTAGAATGGATTTATTAAGGGAAAGAAAGTTCCTGTCCAAAGAAGGGACAGGAGGAGGGTCCTGAGTGAGTGGTCCCCTCAAACTCATAACATGTTAAATCACCCTTTTGGGCTCTTTGCTCTTCATTATTAACACAAATCTGGCTAAAAGCCCCCAACAGCAGCCACACCATGGCCCCAATATTTCACTGCTTTGAAGTTGCTTTTTCAAGATTTACCAGTCCACTGTGCTTAATCTCAGTCTCAGGCAAAGTCTCTGGACAGGAGAAAAATGCAGGCAAACCTTCTGCCAAGCCATAGCACAAGTCATCTGCTGTCCAACAACCAATGCTGTCCTTTTTCCCAGCAGAAACTTCCCCAGCCTGGTCCTTACAGTCAGGCTTCCTACCAGCGTTCTGGTCTACGGTCGGATCAGAATCTCCCAAGCAGAACAGCCAAAGCTGTTCCAGCGTCTCACTTGTAGGTGACATCCCTGAGCCTTTCCTGTCTCTTCCTATTAGCCATTGCCAAAGGCTTGTAATCCACATTGTCAGGTATACACACAGCAATGACCCCATTTTCCAGGTACCAAATTCTGTCTTAGTTACTTTGTACTCATTGCTGGAACAAATACTGGACACTCAAAATGAAGGAAGGAAAGGTTTATTTAGCTCACAGTTACTGGAGGGTTCAGTCCATATTCTTCTGCCTCCAAGGCAAATGACAGTAGTTCATGGCAGCAGGAAACAATGAAGAGCAGAGGAGGAGCAGCAGCTGCAGCGTTCATCAGGCCTCTCACTTCCTTCTATGCTGACTGTGAAGACTGGCGAAGATTGGAGCTCCTCCGAAGTGGTGCGGCTGTGTAGATCAAGCTCTGGGTAGGGCATCAGGAAGCCTTCCTCCATTCCTGGCCCCTGCCCACCTGCAGGACTGGGCCCCCATGCTGAGAACTGTCTGAAATGATTAAGCCAAGTTGACACAATGTATCAACTAACACACCTGGTCACCAAATGTAATTTAGCATCTTTGTAAAAGTATACTGCACATCTCTGCATACAAAGTCTAATTAATCTGTTGTCTGAAATAAGTCTTCTTATCTTTTCCTTTGGGAGAAACACATCCTTGTTCAAGTCCTGGTACTGTGATAATCCCTACTCAGACTTATTCTATTTTTTCCTCCCAATGCCTTTATAAAAAGGCTATTTAATAACGTTATTAACAAATGAGAAATGTATGGCAAGAGATGTTGAGTTATCTGACCAGTCACACAGCTAAACACTTCAAACTCCAGGATTTAAATGCAAGTTATTTGTTTCCAAAGCACATGTTCTACTAAGTCAATAGACACTACTGCCTTGGCCTCTGGGACTTTTGTTTCTGGAATGGAGCTGTGAGTCCTGGAAGTCCAGTCCACTTAGGCAGATGAGTGGTGAAAATTCCAAGCCTTTCTGGCTTCAGGGCCTCTCTACTATCTCTCTTACTGGACATGGCCAGCAGTGTCCTACAAATTCCTCAAGCTTGCTTGGCTTTTCTAGAGAAGGAGTAAGACCTTGGCAATGGTGCAGTGCCGTGGCCTTTGATTCTGTTTAAAAAGACAACAAACAACCCTCTTGGTCTCTTCCCACATGGTCTGATATTTTTCACACACAGCTACTTCTGAGGACTGAAAGTGAGTTTGTCGGTGGAACAGCATAGGTAACCATCAGTCCTGGAAGACAGTTGCTTCAAATTACACAGGAACTGTAACACTTCATTTTTTCTTCCAGTTGACCTGAAAGAATCCCCTTTAATCATTTGTGCCGGGACACTGGCTGTGGAGGTGTGGGTGGCTGAGAGACACTTCTTCAGCTGAATCATCCAGTGGCTAGGGATAAAGATTTAACATTTTCCACAGAGAAAATGAGTACATAATAATGCCTCTTCCATATCCCCTAGCATCCATCAGGTTTATAACTGTGTCTTGGGTGGCAGCAGTTGTGCCAACCTTGTAAACAATCAAAAGTAATTGCAAAATAATTACAGGAGGGCACAGCTTATTCACACCTTATCCCAGCGATTGCTATTAAAACTACCAGTGTAGGCACAGAGCTGAGTGCTTCCCTGGCAGGTATAATGGCCTGAGTTCAATCCCTGGTTCTGCCAAAAAAAAAAAAAGAAAACACCCAAAATACAAAAAACCTACCAGTGCAGGGACCAGGGTTCTGTGCCAAGGGACTGTATGACATGCCAGCTCTGCCTGCTCAACTAGAAAATGGGTCCAGGGTTGGTGACACACTCCAAGCACTGGGGAGGCTGAAAACAGGAGGATAACTAAGAGTCCAAGCCGTGCAGTGAGACTCTGTACCGAATATATAAAGCGAAATAAATAAGTAAATCTGCCAGAACTACTCATATATAAACTTTCTCCAAAGAGTTCAGATTATTAGAGACCTGGCATAATGTGTAACAAGGATTCAACTCAGCATAGCATTGCCATTAGTGGGCATAGCATAGCTGCCCAGGATTCCCCATTCCATGTTTTTGGCAACCAGTACCACTTTTTAAGCTTTGCCTAGAAGCCAAGCTTGGTGCTAAGCATTTTGTAAATGTTATTTAAAGCCGGGCGTGGTGGCACATGCCTGTAATCCCAGCACTCGGGAGGCTGAGGCAGGAGGATTGTTGTGAGTTCGAGACCAGCCTGAGCTACAAAGTGAGCTCGAGGCCAGCCTGAACTGCATAGTGAGACCCTGTCTCAAAAAGACAAAAAAAAAAAAAAAAAAAAAAAATGTTATTTAAATTGGTACCCATATCAGTGATCAGGAGCAGATTCTTGCACCTAGGCACTGTGTGGAGTGTCCACTGACCAGCAGTAGGGATAGTGCTAAGAAGGGCTGAACTTTTGTCTCCTCTCTGTTGATGACATTCTAGTGGAGCTTTTCCTCATTCTTTGGCAGCAGTGGACATGCCAAGCTTAAAGCTTTAAATTCATAGCCCAGAAGTTCCCCTCCCAGCCCGACTCTTCCCTGTATGTCCAGGGGTGAAATTGGAAGGACCCAACTCATGAAGGACACAGAAGATGACAGTACACATGGCAGGCAGTTGCATATCTAACTGGGGATAGAAAGTAGGATATGGAGTTGAGACCCACAGAAATTGCAGAATTCAAGCTGAGGGGAGATGTGACTTGCACAGAGGGAAAAATCTTCAGAAGACGATGGATGGGCTCCCATTAGGGGAAAAATACATCTGGGAGTTCTGAGTGCCATGATCAAGATAAACTTGCACCAGGAGACTTGGATTTATTCAGTAAGCCTAGGCACACTGTCAGTCATGGCATTTGATTGTCAAAACCTTGCATGGCAGGGAGGTTATTATCATTTTAATGAAATAGAAAAGTTACATAATTTGTTCATCATGGTCCATGGAATACACAATGGCTGGATTTTGAAACTTAGCCTGTCTGTTTTCATGTTCCTTGATGATCCAAGTAAAGCTCAGTTACTTCCCACCTTCACTTATCAGTGAGAGGGGAGAGGCACCCTGGGAGACTGAGGGGAGGGGATCACAAGTTGCTTGAGCCCAGCTGAAACAACTTAGCAAGATTTTGTCTCAAAATAAAAAGGGCAAAGTGTGAATGTCTTGAATTCAAGCCCCCCCACACACACAAGGTGTGATGTAAAAATACTTGTTTAGGTTCTAAAATATACTGTGTTCTTTTATTTAATAATTCAGTAGGCAACCCCCAACCCTCAAGATATTGCATTTGGCGCATAGAGTGAGAAACTCTTACCTAAATTCTATGAATAAAGAAGGTTCTACTGAAACCATGTTGTTTATTAGAGGTCAAAGAATGTGCTTTGCTTATGTACAGCTGATGTCTAGTTGTTTCCCCCCAAAGCCTCAGGCATTCATGAGGTGGGCTTCTACAGTCCGTGATTGGTCTGTGTTCCAATGCTGGGATCATGGTGTGAGTGCTATGTTCATCCTGGGTGTAGCAAATATTATAAAGGAGGGCCAGAACCTTGCCCTCTGCTGCTGCTCCATGTGTGCTCTTGCTATTTTGCTGTCTTCCTCTGCCTTAACCTGCCGCCGTCTGCCATGCCGGCCTGCCTTGAAGTCAGATGAGTATGGACTGAAACCTGCACAGACTGTGAGCTAAATAAACCTTTCCTCCCTTAATTCTGGGCATCAGGTATTTTTTCCCAGCAATAAGAGAAAAGTAACTAAGACAGTTTGATTCTGACTTGCTTAAGATAAAGCAATGGAAAAGAGATCTCATTTTAAACTATTTAAAAGTCTCTTAAGTTTGTAAGAGACAAGGAACATTTGAGCTATTTTATTTAGTTAAAATACGATCAGATTATTGATTATGCTGTCGTAACATACACAGGACTGGGAAAGGACAGCTGAGGGGTGGGTATCTGTTTTCTCACACAGAAATAAGTAAAGTGGGTTGATACTTTGGATACCAGCTTTGTTTCAGTGCTCTTTCTCAGCAGGTGTATGGCTGCTGTATCATATCGTAGAGGGCTAGGGAGATGCTGATAAAGCTATACTCATGTGACTGAACCACGGTGCACATTCTCCTCATTTCCCAAGACCCACGACAGTTGGTGTGGATGACTTGCTGTTCAACATCTTTGCAACAAACTCCTTTTCCTGAACATTCACTCTGAGCCAAATCTTGTTTTTGGCATGTATTATTTAAATAAGTCCTCAGATAAACAATGGGAAACAGATTTCTGATCAAGACTGTTAAGACATATGATAGAAGACTGAAGCTTGCTTCAAGAAAAATAGAGAGCTACTAGAGTTGTGAATTTTTGGCTTCAGAAGGTTTACCTTTATCTAAACTCCACTGGGTCTGGGGGCTTACTGAATCCATCAGCTCTTCCCCACTTCAGTTCCCTCTGTGCTCACCTCACTCTCAGGCAGACCTGGTCTTTGAGGGGCCTCTGATAATTCACATCTTCCTGAGAAAAGGGAAATACCATCTTTCTTGTTCCAGTAAACCTCCTGGAATGAAATCTGCTGGGCCTTATTAGAATTCTACCTGCAGACAGACCTGGGGATAGAGCAGCTTCAATGAACTACATGAACAGAGTGTGGGGCCCAGCAATGTTTCCAGCAGGCTGGGCTGCCTTTACCAAGACGAGGGAAGGGATAAATAGGAAGACATCCACAAGAGGCACTCATTAGCCATAGCTGCTGTGATCCCTATTTCAGATGGAGCATGCATAAGAAAGAGCATAAACAGATGAATAGAAATCTCATAGAATGTCCACACTTCTGCCCTAGATTACACATTAGGAGGAAGAAAGATGGAATTCACAGCTGGGTGCTTCCGACAGGGTCAGGGCCCTTACGCTCCACATTGAGTCTCTGTCTCCATGACACTTTCTTGGCATCCACTCCCTAGGGCTCAAGGAAGCTTATCTTAAGCTTTGCTTTGGCTTTCTACATTGGCAAATGGCCTCTGTATCTGGCTGAAGTCCTGTCTTTGGCAGTTATCTACTCTAGGACAAAATATTTGAGAAAATCAACTCATAGGGAGAAAGACTTAATTTTTGTTTCATGGTTTCAGAGGTGTCAGCCCATGGTGAATGGTCTCCATTGTTTGTGGGCCTCTGAAGGTACAGCGTTATGACAGAGGGGCGTGGCAAGGAAATAGTTGCCTTCTGGAAGATTCTAGGGAAGCAAAAAAGAAGGGGAAAGAAGGTAAGTGGTTGGGGAAGGCAAGAGACGGAGGAAGGATGAGGGAGAGGGACATGGCGTACATTCTAGGCTGGGCTCTAGATGACAGGCATCCTCCCCGTAGGCAGCACCAGCCAATGTTTCTACCACTTCCCAACATTGCTGTCAAACAGAGAATCAAGGATGGGCGGGTGCACTGACTGTGGACTCCTCAAGAAGAAGTCATTTTCCAAACTCATCACTGAAACCCACTGCCCTGAGATCAAGGCTTCCATAGAGCCTTGTGGGGACAGCCACCATATGTGGCTGTTGTAATCCCTATTTCAGATACGGTCACAGACCCAGCCACAGTATATGCTGACCAAAGATTTTCTCCTGTAGCCTCACATATCAAGCCTTCAAGAAAGAGGTCATTCTACTTAGGCATGGTGGTACATGCCTGAAATCTCAGCACTCTGTAAACTGACATAGGAGAATGTCTGAAAATTCAAGGAAAGGCTCCTATATAAAGCAAATTCAAGACCAACCTACACTACAAAGCAAGACTCTGTCTCAACCAAAAACAAATAAGGAGTCAGTCCTGCAAGATTTTACTCCATGCCTGTGCCTAGAAAACATCCTGGAATACACAGCAGTTTCAGTGTCTGATCCTGAGTCTTTTCTCCAATTCTTTCCCAAGTTCTTGTTGAATATTAATGCTGGGTTCATTTGGCCTCCCACCTCAGGGTGTGTTGCATAGAGGCTAGGTAACCCCAGTACCACCTCTTCCTCGTTCTGATACAAGTACCATTCTCCATGTGACTATAATATTTCTAACCCTCCACCACCAAAGGATGGTGGCGCAGGGTAGCTCTACTTCTCTTTTTTCACAGGTGGATTTAGTAAGTTAAATAAGAAAATACTGTTTTCCCCACATGTTGCAAACTGGATATGGGATGGAGATAGGAATTTTACAACAACAGAAATCTAGTCTACCAGAGTCACCAGATATCTTGGCAATGTATTAGACTTCATTTTTGTTGAGAGGCCTGCCTCATTCTTTCTGCAATGATACAAAGAGGTCTTTGTCTGCAGAGATTTTCCAAGTGGACCCCACCACTCACTTTCAGTTTTATGCTGAAGTGGAATAATTAGAGTATCGTGCCATTCCAAAACATCTGGTCTGTACTATAAAAAATAACCACAACAACAACAACTAGATTTCCACGTTTCTGGATTTCCAGCATTCCAGCAGCTCAGACTCTTTCCTGTTTGTAACTTTTGGATTCCCCTGTCCCATCTGTTCCACCTTAATGACATGAGCTTTCCACTTCCATGCTTCTGAGAATTAATGTGGCTCAACACTGCTCTCCTGGAGAGAGGAAATGGTCTCCCCTGTCTCCACTCTCATGCTGAGAGATTCTCTATTTCCCTAGCTAAGAAAAAGGATCAGCAAGCCCTGAGTAGGTTCTTGCCTACTTGGCTTGAAAGTAGTTTCTTCTGCCCTACCACTCGCCTCAGATCCAAATGCTAAATTCTAGGAGGCCAGGTCAGGAATTCTGCATACTACTTCCTGCGTGTCTCTGTTGTGCCCTTGATATCTCTGGTTTTCTACAAGGCCCTAACTAGGGATGAGCTGTCCTAAATCATTTTAGTGATGATTAATTAGCCGCACCTAATACAAGCTAGAAGAGTATTAGTCTTCACATACAAAGGTGATGTGTGGATAACCTTGTCAACTGTTGAACCTTACTGGCCTGTCCCTACCTTGGAGGTTAATTTGTTCCTCTAACATTTTTGATCAAGAGGAATCTTTCTTCAGGAATCATGATTTTTGTCCTAAAAACACTATAATTCATCATAATACACATTTTACTACGTTATACATACGTGATTCTAGGAAGTGCATGGTTTTATAGTCAACATATCTGAGCTCAAGTCTTGGCTTCACTACTGAGTGATCCTAAGAAAGATGCCTTCTCTTACCTAAGCTTTCATTTGTTCTGTTTTGGAGAACTAATACTCCATATTTCATGATTATCAGTAAATAACTTAGCACCTAGCACACCATGTCTTTTTTTTTTTTTGCTTCATTCCTTTCCTTGTCTTGCTAAAAATAACTTTCTCATGAGGGAAGACTGCTTTCCATGCCTTCCATCTGCCCGTGCACCAGGAAATGGTGGCAGCAGAGAGGCACACACTGCACTGACATTCATCCATTGCCCCTGTGCATACAAACCCCACCTTGGGTGTTAAATCACGCAGTCCTCTTGGGTGACCTCCAGCTTTGCTTCTATTATTACAAGGTTGGGGTACAAAGATACTGAAGTGTACTGCCAATCGAAGAGGGGAACATTCCAGATACTGAAGGCACTATGCTGCTCTCTAGGCTACTGCCTTACTCAGCAGGCTTCCCCTAGAAGTAATGAGATTGGTGTTGGCAGATGAATTCAAGGGAAGTAGGAATGTCCACCTCTGAGACTGTTCTTCCAGAGCATCTGCTCCAGACAGCCGTCATGGGCAGATTCTTCACAGTTCCTAGTGTGCAGTTCTCCAGAAGAACTCAGAATCCCCTTTTCTTTGGATTGTAAACTTTTCTCTTTTTTTGTTACATATTTTTTTCCATTCCTCAGAGTTTCTCACTTAGCACCAGCAAGGACTGCAGAAGGAAGCAGGGAGTGAAACCCTTCCTTGGAGGGCAGCATGTGCACCATTCTGGGTGTTGCTAGTGGCTGCACCCACGGTGATCCAGAAGTGCACTTCATTAGTCTGGAGAGGCCTGGTGCTTTACTTGCATTTCTTCCTGTTCATGTTCTCCATGTGAGCACCGCTTTCCCACCCCCTTGCACCTGCCTCCACTTATCAGTCTTTTCCATGACTAGCAAGTTTTCCCTACAGGTCAAACTGAGTGCACCCTGCTACATGGGGAGCCCAGTGCCTGACCTGTAATGTCCTCCTTCTGCACAGCCTCTGTGGATTCCTGGCCCTCACACCAGACTCTGTTCCTCTGAGCTGAGCTACTCTGTCTGGGGACAGCAAGAATCACTCTCTTGGGATTTCCACTGAGACACTTGTGATGGAAGAATGCAAGACATCACCGTGAGAGAGAGTGAAGCTGTAACTAGGGCCTCTTGATCTCTAACTGCATTAGCAGAGATCAACCTGATAATCTGGGTCATACCACCTTCAAATTCGCAGTATTCTGGGTTTCTAACACTTTCTTTTTAAATATGTTTACCTGTCCTCATTCAGTCCTGGACCACCTTTGAGTGCTGCCTTTTAGTCCCTAAGAGATGGCAGCTTTAGAAATGAAGCCTTGTGAGCCTGGAGCAGCGGTGCATGACTGTCATCCTAGCATTCTGGGAGGCTGGGGCAGGATCACATGTTCAAGCCTCCCATGGGCAACATAACAGGACTGTCTTGAAAACTGGGAGAAGGCTGGGTATATAGCTAAGAGTCAGAGCCTTAGGCTCTATCCTAAGAGGTTCTATGCTAAGGAAAATGTTTTGAAAGATGAAATTAAAATAAAACAAAGAGGAAGGAGGAAGGGAGGGAAAGAGAAAGGAAGGAAGGAAGGAAGGAAAGGGAGGAAGGGAAGGAAGGAAGGAGGAAAGGAAAGGAAAGGAAAGGAAAGGAAAGGAAAGGAAAGGAAAGGAAAGGAAAGGAAAGGAAAGGAAAGGAAAGGAAAGGAAAGATAAGATAAGATCCTGGAATCAAAAGGCACTTGTTAGAATCCTTTTTTATAAACTGTTAGGTTAGTTTTTGCTTGATTGTGGTCATTGTCCAGTGATGAGGACCTTGAGCTGGCCTGCATCTCAGGCCTTTTGTATTTAGTTCTTTGAGACCTGACTTCACAGTCACCAATTAGGTCAGCTTGAGTTTGAGCTCGAGAGCCTGCTGCCTCTGCCTCCCAAAACACTGGACTTGCAGGTGCTCTGCTTTGTGTCTAGCTGTCCCACAGAGCTTTCAGTGGTCATAGGATTATTATTATTATTATTATTATTATTATTATTATTATTATTATTTGATGTAGTTGAAATCTAGAGTTTATGAGTGATTCCTAGTGTAATGCTGGGATTAAGCATTCTGGGATTAGGGCTGAGTGACTATTGGATCAGTCCTCTAATTGGATGGGCATTTGCCTTAATCCTAGATGCTATATACAGTGTAAGGAACGGACATAGACATGGAAAACCAGCGTCCCATGTTTTTCTGTGCTCTGTTTCCCCACCATGAACTGTTGTGCTCTGCCTTGTGCTACTCTGCTTTGGAGCCAGTCAATAATGGACTAAAATTTTGTAAACTGTGATCTAGGTAAAACTTTCTTCCCTTAACTTTGGTTGTGAGGTCATTTGCCTCAGCGAGGACTTCAGTATGCCCTGCCACACTGGGCCAGAACCATGTCCTTTAAGGACTGTGATTTGAAGTGCCTTACTAAGCTCCCACAAACCATGCAGGATTAGCATAGCAGCATCTTCAGCACATGCTTTTCAGTGTTAAAAAAAAGTGAAAAGATTATAGGTGAACATATATAATCCATGTTGAATATATGTTAACTAATATTAAAAAGAGAAAAAGTACAGTATTGACACTAATATTTCAGAAATGAGATGTCTCATTTTGATACAATTTAATAATTTATATTATCAGTAGGAATTTTGAATGAGTATGTACAGTTCATTCCTTATTGCCCCGGAATCAAGAACAGTGGATAGATATTGATCTTCCCATTTTATTTGCAAATTCTCCATCTTAAAGTAGTCAGTTCTCTTAATTAATGTCAGTGAGGTTGCTTTACACCCTTAATCCTGGCCTCAGAGACAGCAGAGACCTGTCAAGAGTTCCCAGAGCTGCAGCTGTTCAGGTCAGCCTGCAGAGGGAGCTTCTGCAGAAGCTGACCCAGGGGTGCAGCTCTGCAGAGCTATTGCTCCCTGTGGGTAGCCAGAGGCCCCAGGCCTGGGATTCCGGAAAGAAAACCCAAGAATAGAGTTTGGGTAGGGATACAGGGGTCGGGTGGGCACCACCAGACATGCTAACCAAAATGACCTCCCAAAAGGTATGAGACTGCCTCCATGTTCAAGCCTCTCACTGAAGTCCTTTTTGTCTGTTCTTGCTTTGAAACCAAGCAGAGACCCAAGGAAACAGTTACAGCTGAGCCAGGTCGACCCAGCACTAAGGAGACATCCTATATCCCATAAAGCCTGCAATCTTTGTGCATCTTTTTCAACCACATGTAACTTCCAAATAATGATAAAAACAAAAATAATGGGATTTTCCTACCCGATGACTTAAGGTGTAATACACATCCTCCTGCAAAGATTAGAATATTTCCCCAAGCTCACAGTCCACTTTGGGCTGGTGTTGCTCTTCTGCCTGAGTCATTCTTGCCCTTCTACATCCACTGAGATCTGGGTGCTGGGTAAGTAGCTGTCAGCCTAGCTTGTGCCAGAACGTGGGGAACAGGAGAGATGAGAAAGAAAGGAAAAGATTCACACACAAGCATATACACTCACACAGACACACGCTGACAAATGAGAAGAAACTGAGTAAGGAAGTAATCCACTGAGGTGCCTACCAGCACATCCTTCATGTCATCAAATGTAAAAATGTAATAATAAAAAAGTGTCATTATCTCACGTATGAGTCAAAACTGTCACTGCTTACAGCATCGTGTTGTTGCGGTACAGTTGCCAACTCTAACATTGCAATGATTATAAGCATCCACTGAGCGAAGAGATGTCAAATGCGGAGAGAAAGAGGGTATCCTGGGATTGATGAAAGAGGCACTGAAATAGCTGTTCCATGAGTGACAAAGAGGGAGGAGTGCTGGGGAGAGGTAGTGCTGTGTATTAATTTCAAGTCAAAGGTTAGGTGGGTAATCTTATCAGACAAGTAGTAAGATGAGGAATAATCCATTCAAAACAGGTAAGGAAGCAGACCAGAACCTGAGCAGACACCTCTTAGCAAAATGGTCAGAGCAGGTAGAAGAAATACCTTCCACCAGCTACAGGAGCAGTGATTTCCTAGAGGAGCCCACCAATGGCACTTAAGCATCAGAATCTCAAGACTGGAAGGGACCCTGGAAGCCACACCGCTTGACCTCTCTATGTGGCAGGCACCTCTTCTAAAAAATGCTACAGAAATAGAAGAAAAGAGCCTTTGGAACAGGAGCAGCCATTTGTCTCTCAGGATCCATCTTCCTCAATAGGAAACAGCTAGAGCAAATGAACCTGTCTCTCCTTTTTTATTGTAGACTCTGGCACTTAACACATCAACTCCTCTAAACAGAATGATTTCATAATTCAGAGAGAGCTGTCAAGGTTTGCACAGGCCTGGCAAGCTGTGCCCCAGGGTGGAGACAGAACCTGCACTTAGGAGATTTATGGTAAAGGGATTTACATGAGTGCCTGAAGTTTAAGGAAGATAAATCTCAGAAGACAAATGCTACCAATAATTGAATTACAAAGCCATTATCATGTGCTGAACAGAGCAACTTTATGACTCTATTGTGACAAGATGAAACTTGTTAGAATATTTATGTGCCTGCGATATTTTCTACATCACCATCCTAGAGGAAAGAGCAACCCTTCCATCTGCCTCCTAGGAGCACTCACCCTGCCTGAGTGACTCACTAGCCATGCGGCTGCCCAAGGGAGGAAGCCAAGCAGACACAATGCACAGCTAATGGGGAACCCGGCTCCCCTGAGCTTCCCATTACAAAAGCCCCCAAGCTGGCATGGGTGCTTCATTCCATCCCCTGAAATTGGACCCTTCCCCTCTCATGGAAATCTTACAGCCATGTGCATGTCAGCACCATTTCTTACTTCTGAACAACCTGAAAGTATAACATCCTGGCGATGAGACTTTATTACAACTTTCATTGCATGTTTGAAAAGTGATGTAACTTGGGTTTTGGGACTGTTGAAATCTGACTCATAAATGTATAAAAGCTGAGCTAGCATGCTGGTTTTACGGGATGAAAGGACAACAAGCGCAATCCATAACACATGCTGACTTGGATTTTGTAAGAACCCGGGTTGCTGTCATTTCTGGGAGTTCAGTGACAACTCAGTATAGAAATGTGAGATTTGGGTATGGTTTCTCCTCCTCTTAATTTTTTTTTTTTAATTTTTAAATAAATTTAGAGCTAAAGCACACTTACAAGGACTGTGGGTGGTGCCCCTAGGCCTCACCCTGCTTCACATAACACGGACAGCCTATGTAGGCATTAGGCAGTGCCCACTCCTAAGGAAGCCACATTTTTGTTCCCCTCTGATTTTCTACTGATTTTCTTTTTTCTCATATAGGATTTAATCCAGAATCTCACATTGTATTTGGTGTGCTTGCCATGATATCCTGGTCTCCACAAATCCGTAACAGTTTCTCAGTTCCATCTTGTCTCTATTGCCCTGAGTAACTCAGAAGGGCACTGATACAGTATTTTGCAGAATGTCCCCCACCCCCTTTGGGTCAATCTGGTGTTTCGTTGTGATTATAGGACTTGATTACTGTGCAAGGTGTATGGAAATGTTGCGTCTTTTTCTTCATATGTCCAAGAGTAGAAAATGTCAGTGTCTTATTTCTGATGCCCTTGGGCAGGAGCTGGGGCTGGTATTCACCAGGCCTCTCCATCAAAAACATTTTTTGTTGTTTCCTTCTTTAACAGTTAAGCAAGTTTAAGCTATATCTAGCCCACATTCAAGGGAAGGGGAATTGAGTTTCAGCCACTGGAAGGAGGAGATTTAAACACTGTGTGAATATACATTAAAATATCTGCAAGGATTAATAAATATTTTAGAGAAGATATTTGAGACTAGTCAAGTTGCACACTGATTTTATTATTCCTTATCTGATCCAAATTACACCAAGTATTACTATGGTGTGGTGTTCTTATGAAGATGTTCTTTATTTAAAACATGTCTCTCTTTTTTAAAAAGAAATACATTTGGTTGTTACAGGGTCTCACCAGGCAGTAGGCAGCTCAGCCAGTGATCCTATTTTCAGCCTCCCCAGCACTGGGATTATAGGCATGTGCTACCACACCCAGACTTTGTGGCCAGCTCATTGCACCCAGAGAGTGGAGCAGGCATGGCACATATTGCTAGTGATTGAACCATAATCCCTGCACTTGCCCAAGCTTGCCTAAGCAGGTACTTTATTCTGCTGAGCTATGTCAACAGGCCCCTTAACTATTTCTTTTATGTTTACTAATTGGAATTCTTCAGTAAGGAGTATTTAGTCTTTCTTGAACATCCATCCATGCTCCATCCATCCATCCATCCATCCACCCACCCACCCACCCATCCATCCATCCAGTGGTCTGGTTGCTCACCTACTGCTGTGACCAGCAAGGATGATGGAGGAAGCCTAAGTCTAGCTTGCTTCATGGTTTTTGATTGTGCTCCTTCCACATCACCAGCTCATGGGATGAAATGATTTCGATTAATGAGCCCCCTATTAATTATGAACAAGCTGAAATTGGAGGATTTGACTTGGAATGCAGACTTGAGAACCAAACACCTTCATGGTGACTGATTTGCTTGATTGACCTTGGAGTTATGGAATTCCCTAGCGGTGCTGTGCTGGTCTCTTTGCTTTGTTCAGTCAGGCACCTCTCACATTCTCCACCAGAAAGAGGCCTTTATGAGGACACACACACACACACACACACACACACACACACAAACATACACACACACTTCTTCTTTGCCTGTATGCTAGCCCCGTAAAAATGTAAGCTTGTCCCTGCCCTGCAGAAAAGCCAGCCCTCTAAGGAGGATGGATTGTGAACTCGATTGTTTGACTATCTTTTAATTCTCAAATCACAAAAATTTGAGTTACAAATTATCCAATTGCAAAATATATCCAAATACTTACAGAAGGTTGGTAAATCTACACATAGCAAGCATCCTCATAAAAGAAATCTTGAATAAAAACATCTAATTAATAATCAAGAGCATGAAGGAGAAGTTCAAAAAATGACAATTATCATAAAATGTTTACTCTCACACATAAATAAAAACTGAATCAAAGAGAGTGTGCCATTTATTACTCTACCAGCTGTGTAGAATTTTTGAGAAAATAATCTTTGGCCTTAATGTCAGGATAGGAAATAGTGTAGTGAATATTACTAGAACTGTTACTTCTTTATGATTTATTTCGGTTTAGTTTCAGGGGCAGGATCTGTCTATTTTCCCAGGCTGGTCTTAACTTCATACGCATACGCTCCTCTCCCTCTGCCTGGGAGTGAGTAACTGAGTCTTCAGATGTGCATCAGATTCCCAGGAGTACAGTTTGCATAAATTTCCTAGAAGATAGTCACGCGAAATGTATCAAGACTCTTGGCTGGAGAGATAGCTCCGTGGATTAGGCACCTGCTCGGCAAGTACAAGGACCTGAGTTCTATCCTTGGTACAAAAAAGTGAAAAATAAAAATAAATAGAGCCACAACCAAATCCCCATTCCTTGTGAGCCATTATTCCTTCATCTAATTGTACTAAACTGGTACCTCCATTCACGGCTTAATTCTTTCCACAATTCTGGCCACAAATTGAATTGGACAAGAACTACCTCAGATTTTCCTGTTAGTCAACATGGAGCCTAAACACTGAATTTGATTTGGTTGACACCTAGTTTGCTTTCCAACTGGAACTGTGGAAAGATTAAGTGTGTGAACTGAGGAGTCCTTGAATTACCTTATGCCATGCAAATTAATAGTATAATATAAAAGTTGTATGGAAAGGAAATGTAATGCTTACTACACAAACAGAAAAATCACAGAAGGCAGGAACAGAATGTAAAATGTAGCTATTTCTAAATGGAGGGAGGGTACAAATGTTTTATTTTGCTTTATACTTCAGTTTACTTTCTAGCTTATGTGAACACACTTTACTCTTACAAGTCGATTTTCAAAAAAGAGCAGCCCATAGCTCAGTGGTGCCTGTGGCATGCACACAGCAGTGGTCAGGCCTGTTGTCTGTGTGGGTAGTGGCAAGGGACCGGTGGGGGCTCAAGGGCAGGAAGGCACCATGCAAGGGCTCTGGGCCGTAGCACCGCTCCCCCTCTTCCTCCCGCACCTCTTGGTCACCTCCATCGAGTATCCTCGAGGGCACTTCTGCCCTCTCCTCTCCTCTCTGCTCCCTCTTCTTTCTCTTACACTGAGATATGGTATCGCATCTTTAGGAACTTACTTTCGGGGGCAGGGGATGCTGACTAAAAACCAAAACCGTGATAAAGGGCATGTTTTTATTTTGCATCACCACACTGGCTTCCTTGGAGAAGCAGTTCAGATGGATTCGAACACCAATTGTAGGGCCTCTGTAGTCCCTTCATAGAGCAGCATCCCTGACAAGCCCCTTAATACCGAGAGTCAGACTCAGAAATTCTTCATCAGTATAAAGCACTAAGGTGCACAACTGGACACCCCAGGAAAGGGAGCCCTGACTTTCTCCTGTGTCTAGCCCATTCTATCTCTGCTGATCTCCTGGCTTTACCAAAACCTCTCCTCCCTTCTTAATTGAGGCAGCTAACTCTTAGAGTATTTTTTCAGAAGTGTCAATAGCTGGAAATAAAGGATAGGTATTTTTGTCACAATCTATTATCAAAGTAGGGGAAAATGATGACCACAATGATGGATCTATCCTCGCTAGAGGGTTGGGCACCTGGGAGTCCCAGTAGAGAGGACACAGTGTTTCTGAGAAGGTACGGAAGTTATTAGCTAGTTTTTTCAGGAAATCATATGGAAACCCTGCTATGTGGAAATCTAAACTGCAAATGCACTCTGTTTCTACCTCTGTGACATGGGTTCCCTGCATAAGGCTACAACCATATTAGCCTAGATGCTGGTACATACTGCTTCTGTGGGATGGTGATATAGTTGAGGTTGTCCCCTTATTTCTGTCATTTAGTGCAAGATACCTGCCTCTACCTGTGAGTTAACACTGTTCTTCCCAAGATACTAAGGCACAAAAGGACAGGGATAGATTTTCTTTCTAATCCCATTATTTCCCTCTCCTCCCCTCCTCCTTCACTTTCCTTCTCTTTTCTTTCTATTTATTTTTGGCACAAGAAATGAAGAACCTGGGTCAGAAGTTCCAACACTTAGTTACACGATCTGAAAATTGTTTGCTCTCCATAAGCTTTGGTTTCTTTAATTGTAATAGGACAACATGGGATGAGTCCAACTCTGTAAGACTTCCATTCTTCAAATGGTCACTGCACTCATTCTGTTGATCACAGTAAGTGGTCATCATCATCATCTTCTTCTTCTTCTTCTTCTTCTTCTTCTTCTTCTTCTTCTTCTTCTTCTTCTTCTTCTTCTTCTTCTTCTTCTTCTTCTTCTTCTTCTTCTTCTTCTTCCTCTTCTTCTTCTTCCTCTTCTTCCTCCTCTTCTTCTTCATCCTTCTCCTCCTCCTCCACCTTCTCCTCCTCCTCCTCCTCCTCCTTCTCCTCTTGCTTCTCCTTGTTCTCCTTCCTCACAATATTATTAATGCTATTATAATCTTTTTAGCAAACATTTTGTGGAGCTGGGTTTCCAGCTGACTGTGTCACTTATTTAGCTGTATGTCCTCAGGCAAGTAAATTGCTTTTAGAATAATAGCGTATTTCTCTTTTCTTCTCATTATGCTTCCTGAATCTGTGTCATGTGTGGATTTTCTAGGAACACAACATACATTGTTATCCAACTTCGTGACAAATGCTGACAAGGGCAAGGTCTCACAGCCCTGAGCAGCATCAGTCTCACCCTTCACAGGAGAACACAAGCCACTGGTCAGCACTTAGTAGCCATAGCTGTTTTGAGTTCCTTGTAGTCTGTATTTTGTTTCTCTCACACAGATTTTCAGAATTATTGTGATCCACATATATCATATAACATACTAACATAGTTTTGAAATTTCCCTGTCTTCCTTGTTCAAATGGCAAAGATGCAGGCTGCAAAGATGGAGTTTGGTTGCTATACATTTAGCATGAAAAAGAAGCCAAATAATTTACAGCAAAAAAGGAAGGACTCCTTATGGGTATGTGATGAATAAGGAAGATCTCGCTCTTCCTAGACTCAATTAAAAGTGAAATATTTGATTTGAGAACAAAGACACAGAACACCACGCTCTGCAATTGAAATGGCCTAGGAAAATTTCTTCCCCCGACCCCCGCCATGGCATTTTTCTTTTCTATTTTGTATTTTTTTTTTAAAGGGAGGAGAGGTGGCCAGGGAGATGGCTCAGTGGAATAAGTGCTTCCCTGGCAAGAGCAAGGGCCTGAGTGCAAACTCTGGTTTCACCAAAAAATAAATACATACATACACAAATATATAAATAAATGCATGAATAGAATAGAAGAGTAGAAATTAGAATTAAAACAGAAAAAAGTTACAAGTCATACAGAATTTCACTTAATAGAGTAATATGAATTTCACATTATTTGTTGTAATACAGTGTTGTCTTCCAACCAGGTATTCATATTATCAGATAATGTCCATGTAAAATTAGAAGAAGAAAGAAAAATAAATAAATGATAAGAAATTAAGAAGAGAAATTGTACAAACAACTGAAAAAAGGAGACAATACATATTAAGCACTAACTGTTCCTTTCCGTAGACCAGCAGAAATGCACAGTACAGTTGTCCATGTCATGGTGCTTACCCACATAGATACATTCTCCCTGTCCTCAACTCAGTAACTCTTTCCTTTTGAATAAGTTCATTCCCTTTTCCTGTATCTATTGTATACCTCAGATTCCATTTTTGTCTTTCAAGTTCTCACAGTAAGGAGACAATAAGATGTTTGCACATGGGTGTCTAATTTATTTCTCTTAAATTGCAATCATTTACTGACAAATAACTCAAATTTGTCCTGTTTTATAGCTGAATAATATTCCATTATGTAAAAACACCATATTTTCTTTATTTTATCTATTCTTCAGTTGCTGGCCATCTGGGTTGTTTCCAGGATTTAGCTATGACAAATTGTACTGCTGTAAACATATATTGCCATGGTATGAAGTTTCAGTTCTTCTGGAAAAATACCCAGGAGGGGAAGAGTTGGCTTGAATGGAATCTTGAATCATAACTTTCTGAAGAATCTCCACACTGATTTCCACAGTGGTTATACCAGTCTCCAACCAACAGTGCAGGAGGGTTTCTTATTCTCTGCAGGCTTTCTAGCATTCATTGTGGGCTGACTTCTGGATGTTAGCCGTTCTTCCTACAGTAAGATCGAATCTCAGTATTGTTTTAATTGAATTTCTCAAATGACCCATGATGTTGAACGGTTTTTCATATATTTACTTATCATTTGCATTTTTTCCTCTGAGAAGTGTTCATTCATCATAGATGTCCATTTTTGTATGGGTCTTTAAATCAGAGAGGTCCGATTTTTTAAATTCTTTATATGTTCTAGATAGAAGGCCTTTGTCAGGCATACAGTCAGCTATAATTTCTTTCCGAGTTTATGGATTTTCTTTTTACTGTGTTAGAGATATGCTTTGGATTGCAGAAACCTTTCAAAATGATGAGATCCCAGTTTCTGATTCTTTGACGGATTTCCCGTGCAGTTTGGTTTTTGTTTATGAACTCTCTACCTACTGCTGCAAGCACTCAGCAACCCAGATGCTCAGAGACATCCACAGCCAAGAGACAAGGAATCCTGGCTGCTGCTCCTTCTGGTTGCAGACCTGGACATCATGTACATGGTACTGATGTTAGGTGCATGCAGAATAAAAGAGTTGTGTGATCAGAGAGGCCTCCTCCCAGATTTGAAGAAGGCCTGGAAGGTCAGGCCCTGTGCCACTGAGAGGGCAAGGGGTGAATCTGCGTGAAGCCAAAAATATAGTAAAGATTCAAAGCTATAGGGAAAGCTAAGAGTGAAGTCTTTAGAGGAAAGTCACAAGGAGGGAGCAGTGCCAGCCAAGGGGCAGCTGTGTGGGCTACAGTTGCCCTTGGCAGTACTCAGGGTGCAGGGCCACATAGCTCCTTTGGTGTTCGCATCTTACCACGAATTCCCTGAGGTGTTGGGCATAGAGCAAGAAAACTGAATGCTTGTCCTACTAGAATTAGGTCTTTCTTTCTGTCCTCTTATTTCTTCCTATTTCAATCGGAATGTTTACCATGTGTCTTCGCATGCTGTTGTGTTTGACTGGTTTTCTTCTTAAAGGGACTCACAGCTAAGAGTTTGCTTTGACTCTTGGAGGAAATTTTGGGCTGTGCCTCTTTGGCAATGCTGAAACTGTTAAACTTTGAAAACGTTTACAGCTGAACTAAATTCATTTTGCATAAAGAGATGCTCGTGAGCCTTTTGGGGTCCAGAGTCTAACTGTGATGGTTTATTTATATAGATGTTTCCCAAAGCCTCATGCAGTCATAGATGGGGATCTGGGGAGGTAACTGGATCACAGGAGAGCCGTGCTCAGCAATGGATGACTCCATTCATGTATTGGTCACTGACTATGATGTTGGAGGGGATACTGGGTCGCAGGAAGTTAGTTAAATTACTGGGATGTGGCCTGGAGAGGTTCATACCCCCTCCGTCTCCCAGAGGGAAGTCTTTGACTCTCCCCTCCCTCTCTCCCTCCCCCCTTCCTCTCCCCCTCTTTCTCTCCCTTCCCCTTCCCTCCCTCTCTCTCTCCCTCCTTCTGTTGCCATGCTGTGAGCCCTTTCTCATATGGCATAGTCCTCTGCCAGTGAGCCAAAGCAACTCTTTCCTCTTGAAGTTGCAGATGTCCAGTATTGCATCTCATAACTGTTGTGGTTGTGTCTGGGTAGCCCCAAGCCTCATGTGGCCACCTGATGGGCTTCCATATTTTGTGATTAACTTATATTCCAATGCTGGGATTATGGGTATGAGTGCTTCACTTACTCTGGGGCAGGCAGCCTGCATGCAGTAAGTACAAGGGAGGGAGAGAGGCTTGCTCTCTAGGGCTCCCCTCTTTTTGCCCTTGCTGCTTTGTTGTTTTCTGCCTCTATGAACTGTTGCCTTCTGCCATGTGTCACTATGCCTTGGAGCCAGCCAAGTATGGAATGAAACCTCCACAACCTGAACTAAAACATGAGAGAAAAATTACCATGACAGTAACTAAAACAGTACTCTTAGTTCATGGTGCCAAAATAGCAAATATTCTGAGATTTCAGAATTCCTGGTCTTTCTTCCACTTCACTCAGCCCATTTTTGTGTGATTTGCACACCTCTCCCTTATATTTCATTTTCTAGAATGAAGATGATGCCATTTTTGTTAAAAGTACATATTTATCAATATTAATTGGAGGAGCAGTTCACATAACTTTCTACAGAAGTGTAATAATGGTTAATGAATGCCTGCAGATATGCATGTCCAATGGTTTTCTCCCATTTGCATACATTTTTCCTTTGAAGTCCATCAACAGGGAATTACTAAGTCAATTTGCTATTTTAAGTCAATAAATTGAAATAAAGCAGTTAGAGATTTATTTCATTAATTTTATGTTCTGATATGAAATTAACACAAAATATATTACTGAGTAAAATTAATAACTTGCTAAAATACATATATAGGGTATGATACCAACACTGTTTAAAAGGACAGAAAGAATCCTTATTAAACTATGATGAACTCTTCACCAAGCACCTGATCCCTGTAAGTATCATTAGGGTGAGGCTGTCAGTGTGGCAATCAGGCTTCAGGGTCGGCCTGTGACCTGGTTTCCCTGGAGCCTATCTTCTCTCCTGAGATAACAACAAGACAGGGAGATAGAGTGTAAGGATGGGAAGTACACAGAGGAAATGCAAGTAGAGGTGTCAAATGCGAACTCACTCTAGGTGTGGTGGGACACACTTGTAATGCAAGGCCTGGGGAGGTGGAGGCAGGAGGACCATTGGGAGTTTGAGACCAGCCTGAGCTGCACAGTGGGACCATTTCTGTTCCTCAAAACAGAATCAAACTCACTCAATTATAAAAACAGTGAACTGCAGCAGAAGGATTTGTCCTGGCCTGTGGCTAGCGTGTCTTTCAGGTGATCCAGGGCTGGGAGCCTCCTTTCTAGGCAACCTGTTCACACTGCCAGCTTCATTTATGCCACAGGCCTTGTGTAGTAAATGGCTCCTCTTCCCGGAGCTCCTGAGTTGTGTGTGCTCCTCCACTGTGAGTCAGATACCCGCTGTTCACTTTTCTCCTTACACACATGCACACACACACACACACTCACTCACAAGCGCACACACTCACATATACACTCACACGCAGACACACCACACACACACAGTCATATACTTCGTGGCAAACTTTCATAAACAAAGAAGTTGACCATCTGGTTTAGGAATAAGGGTGATAAAGTGCATCTGAATTTGGTGCACTGAGGGTTGCTGATCCTGCTGACTTTTAATGGGCCACCACGCCTGTAAGGAACCAAGCACGATTTTTATAGGTCTGTTTACTCTTTGACACTTGATTCACTGCTGATTGTAGGTAATTTTGGTGCTACAAAACCAGTGTGTCTCAGTCAGATCTAGAATAAACACCATAAAAGCATTTTTCTCAGGCTAACGAGAGATTTTTTTTTTTTGGTGGAACCGGGGATTGAACTCAGGTTGTTGCTCTTGTTAGGGAAGCACTTATTACACTGAGCCATCTCCCCAGCCCCTAACAAAAGATGTTAAAAGCCACAGTCTGCTTCTTGTGTATTTGGAGTATTTCTGCTTGGTGTGCAGCTGATAGAACTTTAGGGTGATCCAGTTTGTACCAGAACAAGAGCTGCCACCTTCACTAGGGATTTCCTGGTTAGTACCCTTTGCATTCCTGACCATAAGGGCGAATGAAGAGGGAACCCTGAGCTGCAGGAGAGAAAGGCAAAGGATGCAGCTGCTTCCAGACAACAGCTAGGACCTCTTGGCCCAGTGCCACTGTGCAGGGCATGGGTGTGGGCACCTCAGTGTCTCCCAAAAGGAAGAAAGTAAGGACCAGGGTCTCCATAGTCCCACCCCTCCTGCTCTGTTGACTATGTCTCCTTCCTATGAGCTTTGAGCTAGGGTTCTAAATCGGAATAATTGGTGCTATCCCATCACTGTGTTTACCTCCACTGGGACATTTTGTGGCTCTGAGGCATGTACTGAGCACTTTGTTGAATGGGTATAAACTCAGACAAAATGCCAAGAGAATGATAAACTGGTGACATTTCTGAGTTTCCCTGCAGAAAATGAGTAAAAAGACGCATCAGGCTGGTTATATTTCAGGAGGTGGATGTCATGCTGGGCACACCACCAGTGCACTTTCAGGGCTAGTTTACTTTTACTCATAGTCTTGGCTTTGGTGATGCCTAGGTTGCCTTCAAAAACAAGTCTTAAATGAGAACACCCACCTAAGACACCGCAGCACAGAGGATGTGGCTGCAGCCAGCTTTGCTTCGTGTTCTGCAACAGAGCAGAACTTCTGTGACATGTGTGGACTGTGTCCTCACAGCTTCTTGGAAGGGGAGTACAACCCAGGGACCCAGACCAAAAGTCCTAATTTTAGCTGTTTATAAATTCACATTTTAACTTTTGTTAATGCCACCCCATGGCCTATAGGATCAACTATACCTTACCATGAGGCGAAGACATTTCATGATTGGGTCTGCGAACTTCCCCTTTCATTTTCTACAGCTTTGCTTTAGAAAACTAGTGTTTTCTAAAATACTGTTGAATTACTAGTGAATACCTACTTAGCTGAACTTCTTTTTATCTAAAGCTCTAGGCCTTAGCACCTGTTGTTTGCATTTAAATATGATCCAATATTTATGGATCACAGGAGACAAATCTGGGAGGATTCAGTCCATTTACTCAGCCTCCTGGATGTCCTTTCTGCTCCTGCTCCACATCTCTGCCTGCAGGTGAAAGGCCATGCACCTGAATCCTCAGACAGCGCTGTGAACTGGGAGCCCTCACTCCTCTGGGTCACTGTCACTCCTGTAGATCCAGAGTCCTTGTTGGGGACATCTACAGCCCTTGATCCAATCACAGAAAATGCGCTTGCCATGTACCACTGAATAAATAAGTACAAAAGTGAGTCTTGACTTTACTAATTAAAATGGGCAATGCCTGGGCCATCAACCCTGCTATGACTCTTCTTTTCCTGTTAGCAAGAAGATAAACCTTTTTTGGCATTTCCTTAGTGGAACCCTCAACATTCGCGAGGAAATTTGGAGTGCTGTTACTATCATGTGTAAGGGAGTATTAATATTCTCTGTGCATCTTTTGGAAGAGAAAGTACTTGTAAAAGAAGGAGGTCAGCTGCTTTTTCTAAAGTTGCTCTACATGTCAGGAATCTTCCAAGGACTTCAAAGTGCACATTCCAGGAACACTGACTGTAGTGTCTTTTTATGCTGGGCACAAGCATGTGCAGAATCTGGAGATCTCAGAAGGCAGACGTAACTTGGCCTAAGTGGTGACCCTTCTGGGAAGCTGCTCTGTACCTTACCCTCTCTAGCTGATGCTTAGTAATAAGTTGTGATGCAGAGAGAAGATGACAGGGAGTGCCAGGCAGAGCTGCCACTTGTGAATGCGCAAGGGTTCTCTTGCATGAAGCTCACAAAAAAGGGAAGTCTGGGCTGTGGAGATAGCCTCCAGTTTGTTTTCTGCTTCTAGAGATTTTTCTTTCTGGATATCTTGTGTAAATAAAATTATACAGTGTGTGTTAAAAAATAAAATAAAATAAAAACATGGCAGCATTCTCCACTATTAAACAGAGTCAGAAGAAGTTGCTGACAGTGAAGTAGTGCAGGAGACAGAACTGGTGGTGGTGGCAGCACAGCTAGCGGGGCAGCTTGGGGTTGCTGAATTAAAAGAGGTCAGACTTGGGGACCTTGGGCAGATCAAGACGAGCTTTTCTGGCTGGGGCTGAATCTGAGGGCTCCTCACATGGCCTTGTGGTTTTGTTTTGATGTTTTGTTGTTCAGGACACAGGTACAGAGGCAAGAGGGGAGTTTCTAACCCTTTATGGCAACTGAGTCCAAGTGCATTGGTCTTTTAATCCAGGCCTCTCCCAGCTGAATGGTCATGCAGAAGTAACATGCAAGCAGAAGCTCCATGACTCTTTACACTTCCTGTGACACCTGACAGCAGCAGGGGTTGAGCACAGGCCTGAGTGTGAATCTTTAGTCCATATCTCCATAAGGAGAGTTGTGAGACCCTCCAGCAGGGGTTACCTGTCTCAGGCTGCTGCAGGTGTCATCTTTTCCTCTGAGAACAGTCAAGGTTGAAGGCATATGGCTAAACAAGAGTGAGGCTGACTGGCTTGCTGTAAAGGAGCTGTCCTTTTGTGCTGCGTGCATGTGCCCGGCTGAAGGGGTGAGGAGCAGTAGTCGCAGCTGCCCTGGTGGTGGTAACTTTATGATGGGGAACGTTTTGTAGACAGAGAGCTTTGTGCTGTTATCTACCAGGAAAGTGATAGGTTTTCTCCAACTTTTGCGATGGCCATGAGCTCTCAGGGGCTAGTTCAGCTGGGGCTCTTCTGCCATATCTCTTCAGGCGCAGCAGGGGGCAACCTACTTGTCAGGGCTGACAGTTCAAGTTTTTCAGTCAAAACGTGAAACTCAGAAGGAATTTGTGACACCCTCAGACCAGGGTAGACTCATAGGGAGAGAAGGCTCTGGGCAGAGGTCTCTGAAGCTGAATGCAGATGAAGGCTGGAAGGAGATGAGCTGGAAGCAAGGACAGAAGCTGTCTGAGGAGGATACCAAGGCAGGACTCCCAGGGAGGCTGAGCCTCTTGTCCTTTGGTTGTTGCTATTATTGGCAATGATGAATCTTATTTGCCTATTTCCATACAAAAGGGAAAGACTTTTGAGGACAAATTTTCATAAGAAAAAATAAATTTAAGGCATTATACTTATTTATATTAATATGTAATCAGACATGTTACATAAGTGTATCTTCACATATTTTTAAAGAGAATTTAAATATGACAATAAAACAATACAGAATTTCATATATATGCATATATATATATATATGTGTGCAAGATACTAAGGTAATTTCACTACTAACTTCTAATCATTCATTCAAAGGAACAATTAGTGCTTATATTGTTTATCAATCTTACATGCTTATGTCTGGTAATCTGAGCAACTACTTTGAACATAACAATATGCAATAGTATAATCATTATTCATTTCCTATCATCTTGTTTTGATTATTTATTTATTTATTTTTGAAATACAGCAAGTGGCTTGGCTTCATTTTTCACTTCCTAAGAGCCCTTTTTCCTGCAGTTAGGGACTAAGGGTTTTAACTAATCAGTTCCCATTCTGTCTCCCTATGTGTGTGCTGTGTGCCTTTGAAGGATGGACCAGTGAACAAAGGGTGGGTGCCCCTCAGAGAGAGTCCACTGTGATGCCTGCTTCTCCCTGCTCCTCATGGAGACTTAGGCTCCACTCAGTTAAGGAGGGTGCGAGGCCTCTGTTACGCTCTAGGTTGACAGCTGTGGATCACAGTGAGGGCCCAGGTAAGGTCCAGTGCTTCACACTCGTCCTGCACAGAGCAGCCAGTTGCTCACGCTGTCCATTCTACTCACTCACACAGCCCTTCAGCAGGCATTCAGGGTTAAACGTTCCAGCTCCCCTTTCCTTGAGGGTCGCCTTAATTAGTAAGAGTTGATAAAGCTCTTCTTCTGTTTAAACTGATCAGGACAGATAGACTAACTGGGGTGCTCCTGGGGGTCTTACAGGGATGAGGCAGGAAGCTAGGCAGACAGACAGACTATGGCCTTCTCCATTTGGGGTCTGATGTGAGTGCCCCAGTGAGGAAGTTGGAATCCTTTTCCAGACCTCCAAGGAGACTCGAGAAATCTTGAGAGTGAGACTTCCCATCAGGACCTGGAGAGTTCCTTCCAGTAAGGCCATGAGCAGTGACCAAGAGTTCAGCATGGTCAGTCTTGCTGGCTAGAGTAGCAGATGCGGCGGCAAGGGGGAACATTGAAATGACAGCCAGGCCTTGGAGGCATATTTATTTGCACTGATAGACACTGATCCAAGTTGTTCCCAAAGTATCAGGCCTGATGTCTGCTGGCCTAAGGCTTATATCACATAAGAGTAGAGAGGCACAACACCTTATTAGCTGCTGATTGGTTTATACAGTGTGCATCAGAGACCAGGTGTTTCTCAGAGACAGGAGCAACTGGAACTCCTGAATAGGAATTACTATGTGGGCACTTAAGAAGCTGAAGCATACTGGCTGGGAAGGCGCATTTTCTCCTACAGGGTAAGGGATTAGCTGACCACAGTACACCTTGTGAAAATGAAGAATTAGGACCAGGGAGATAGATCAGTGCAATAAGCGCTTCCCTGGTAAGCACAAGGGCCTGAGTTCAATCCCTGGTTCCAACAAAAAAAAAAAAAAAAAAAAAAGAAGAAGAATAACTTTTTTTTCTTGTGTCTTTTTCCTGAGTTAATAAGGGAGAAAAATCTCAGGTAAAATAACAGCTCATGCCCAGAGAGATAACTCGGAGAACTAGAGAAGTCTCTGTACTTCTAGCCCTGGATCCAGGAACACATCAAAAGATGCAACAGGACCCAGGGAAGTGTTTTTGTCGCCTGTGGACACCATCCTTGAGCCAAAGAGACAGCAACATTACTAACATTTTGCTTTGTGCTTCTGGGGTGCCAAATTTTTCCAGGGAATAAAGGCTGATAGTTCCTGAAGTAGAAAACTCAGCATGCCAGATAAAGAGGATAATGTCCTACATGGAACTGCCTATTACTGTTTTGAAGAAACAAATGTTTAGCTTCTGAGCTGCCTAGTTTGAGTGCTGTCTGTCATCTTGTTTTCTCTGTTCATGACCCTGACTGGTGACATTGTGGGAAGGATGACCTACACACATGGGATCAAAGGTTCTGGGGGAGACTCAAAACGCCGGCCACTGAGCAGCAGCTGCTAAAGTACTTGACTGAGTTTTGTGAGTCACTTTCTGCCTACGCCCAAGCAAATGACAGTGGTGTGGATGTTCCAAAGCATGTCATGTGCACCTTGTGCTTGCGGGAAATTATACCACCCTTGTGTGCAAATGCTTGCTTCGTTGGAACAAAAGAAAGTATGACTTGATATTTGGAGCATAGAACTTGAATTTCAGACCATGTACCAATGAAAGCAAGCTTTACAGAGTGATAATCAGACCTTAGGGAAACACCTTCTCTAAAGATGAAGAGGGACTCAGTGGGTCAGGCCTAAGACTCTTTGAGGTGGGAAATGAATTCAAAGAAGAGGAGCTCCAAGAGTGTCCCAGGACAATGACTGATTTACTAATTTCAACAGATTCCTGTACCTTTATGCCCTTTCTCTCTCCTTAATTTCTTTCTTTCTCCCTCCCTTCCTCTTTCCATTCCTTCATTAATTTTTCTAGTTCCTTTCTTATTGAATTCCACATTTCACTTCTCTATCTCATAACTGTAAATATGAACATAAGCTGTTCGAAACAAAGTCTCTGGTAGCTGCATTTGAGGTGTGTGCATGTGTGTGTGTGTGTTTGTGTGTGTGTACATTTGGATGTTGGAGGAAGGAATTGCTTTCACATTTGGAAAAGCACAACACTATTGGTGTATAATAAACCATGATAGGTATCTTACAAGATTTATCTGAAAATTAATCCTCACTGATGGGAAGAGAGGCTTTCACTGTTGTAACTGGGATGTATTTCACAGAAGGCTTTTCAGGTGTGCCTTGAAATCAGAATGCAGGATTCCACGGCTGAGCTGGAGCCAGAGTTCCTTAGCCCCAGACAGAAGTAAGCCCTGGCTCCCAGTGGGATGGAAACATGCACACAACACTGCCAAGCAGTGACACCCTGTGTGCTGCTGGGCAGAGTCGGCAGCTGTCCTGTGGTGGGGTCTGTTGTCCAGGGTGCTGTCCCACACAAAGTGCTGACTGGAATGTGCCTTTGTGAGATCTTCATTCTCTAGCACAGAGTGATGGTCTGTGCTTGGTAGCTGGGGACAGGCAGAGAGATGGTTTGGTCCCACTCACTCTCCTCCATATGGATATGGAACCAGTTTGAATTCTGAAAATTCCAACTTTTTAAAGACAGTCCCACCTTCAATAGTCTTCCTGAATGTATTTTCTAGAGACAAGTTTTCTAGAGATGGCTTATATTATTTGTTTAGCAGAATCATCATCTTCTCTTTAATGTAGAGCACTTAAAAATTACAGGACCTGATCTGTGCCTCCAAGAACCTCTAAGGAGGCTATTATTTTATTTACACAGATGGTTTCAGACCCCTGTAGTGCAGGAAGCGAGGTCATTCACCTTTTTGGATTACGTAGGTTCTACACAGGTTCGACAATGCAGAGATTACATTCATTTGCCTGGTAGAGCAATAGTGGGTATTCCTGAAAGTGAAAAATGAAAACAAATTAATAAGTTCACTCTATTAACTGCTTTTCAAGTCAGGCAGCTAAAACAGCATGTCTGGGATCTGCCTGATAAATTTGGAAAGTTTAATGTGCTGTTCCTGGGTTATAGTGGGGGCACACGCCAAGGCCTTGCGTTCATTTACTTACAAGTCTGAGCTGATAACACACAGCACCCTTGCCGGAATTCGGCGTGGCCTACATCAGACACAGGCTTCATTATGGCTTTTATTTGAAGTGGAAATTTTGCTGTCAGACTATGGCCATAAATAAAACGGGTATGTTTCAAGGTCTGAGGTTTTAGACATCCATGGAGATTAATCGTCTGTGGGCTTCACAGATACACATGTGAACTTATTAATGTGGGCAATCCCTTTCATGTTTCTGCATTTTTCAGGTCTGTGATGGGCTTGAACAAGGAGCCAGACCTTGTGCATCTCGAGGCCAGAATTCTGGATGGCCGTAAGTACAGCTGTTTGGTCCCGGTGCTCATAAGTAAGGATGGCTTTCTCTGTCTGCCAAGTCTGAGTGACCACGCTGGCACGAGTCCACTTCACCTGGGAATGAGACTATGTTGTACTCCCAGTAATTGAGGATTAGCCACATAATTTATATATATTCCAGATTTATTCAGATTTGCATAATGACAATGCTAGCAGAATCTCTCCTCTAATGAAGGTATCTTTGAGTTTAAGTCAAATTTATACATTCCTGATTTTTACAGAGTTTTGCTTTTGGTGCTACTGTGTTCACTTTTGATGTTGTTTTTCAGTATCCATCTATCAAATGTCATCCAGTATCTCACTGTCTTCTTTAGAGACTCATAAAATACTTTTATGGAACAGGGAAAAAAAAAAACCAAATCGTCCTTTGTGTCTTTTCCACAGGCTGAGGAGAGGACGGTCTTTTGAGACAGGGACTTGTCCTTTTGGTGGCTCTTCCTTGCCCTGGGTGGGTGTGCTACGGTGGGCACTCACTAGGAGGCTGTGGCCTCAGGTACCTGGTGCCAGAGGAAGCAGGGTGCACCTCTCCAATTCAAATGCATGGGTGAATGTCTCAAAAAATTAATAATTGTAAAACCACCTAACCTTTTATGATTCAGTTTATTCTGTCTGTAAGTTATTTAATAATATTGCCTCTTCACCTACAAGCAGATGCAGAGGCTGAGGGTTTGATCCCCTGGCGGGCCCTGCCCCTGGTCACCCTGAGCTAGCAATTGAGACTGGGCATGGTGGCGCACATCTGTAATCCCAGCTCTTGGGAGGCTGTAAACAGATGAACCACTAAGAGTCTGATCAAGTAGTGAGACTCTGAACACCCTGTAGACCAGTCCTTAAAAAAAAATGATGATAATAATAATAATAATGATATTGGCTCTTTATTAGCTCACATTTCATTTACCAGTCACCCTACAGCAGTAATTGGTTTAGCAGTTGCCTTGTAGCAGTGGCTATGCTAGGGCCTTCCTGTATTTTGTTACAGTTAATCTTCTGACAATTTTGTTGGCTGTGACTCCCATTTTATAGATGAGAAAACCAAGGCATAGAGAGCTGTGTAACAGGCTACCTAAACCACATGGGAAATACAAAGACAATGACTGCAGTGTCTGTTTCTCAGAGACTTTTCAGGTGACAGTTACACCCGCGCATATAAAACCGCCACACAGTGCCTGACCTGCCACACCCTTGAATAGCGGTGCACATTTTCCTCCTCACTTCCTCGGTCCTGAGGAAGCTCAGGAGAGCTCTGAAGCACCGATGGAAGCAGTGGGCTCAGCGAGCGTCGTGCGCATAGATCAAGGGGGTTGGTGTAAGGGGAAAAGAGGCTGCCCCGTGGGCCCAGGGCAGCGAGGCTGCTGCACGTTGCCTGGCTCTGACTCACAGAGTGACAGCCGAGTTCAGGGGACTTTCCCTGTCTGTGTCCAGGGTCCCTGCCCTCATGTCCTTAGCTCTTCTGAAGGCAGAGGCAGGAGGTGTCTGCCCGCTATCAGCGTGGAGCCAAGCTGAGCCCAGTTCCTTGGGAACACACGCCCTTCAGGACTCTGCCATGGGAGTCTCCATCCCTAGAGG
The DNA here is from genome assembly GCA_004027165.1 of Ctenomys sociabilis. Taxonomy (NCBI): domain Eukaryota; kingdom Metazoa; phylum Chordata; class Mammalia; order Rodentia; family Ctenomyidae; genus Ctenomys; species Ctenomys sociabilis. Next base: position 10,760 of record PVKA01015995.1, on the reverse strand, counting down.
TCTCCCTCCACCTTTGAGGGTATGAATGTACTCTTTAGCACAGCCATGCAAGCAAAGACCAGGGTCTGGGGCAACTGCGCCCTTCATTGCTGGGCACAGGGAGGACCGTTGCATGTGACTGGCCACAGCACGCCTGGCACAGAGCTCCATAGCTTGGTGTCTCTGCCCCATCTCTGCTCTATCCCCTGCAGCAGGTGACTTCATGCTGGACTTCAGTGTCCAATCTTACTGTACAGCAGAGACAGAGGAGTTCCCCAGAAGTAACGATCAGCGCACCTTCAGATAAAGCCCTGGTTGACTGCTCCCTGGCCCGTGGTGCAGAGCACATTTGCCACGTCAGCCCCATGCCACCTGCTCTCAGCCCCATCTCCACTGTCTGCCCCTCTCTTCGCTGCCTGCCTGCACGCCCACAGATTTGCTGTCAGCTCTCGGAGCCTGTGGGGCTTTGCATCCTGGTGTCCTGGCTCTAGGACCTAGCACTTTCTGTTTGCTCGGCCTAGGACACTCTTTCCACTTGCCCTAGCTTTGATCAGTGGAAGAGAACCAATCCCTGTGGACAGGTGGCCCTTGGGCCACTAAGAGCCCTGTGTCTGAGACACCTTTCTTAATCTTCCAATCTAATGTGGCTTCATTTTTGTTTCCTTTCATCGGAATATGCTTGTGTGTACATACTAAGTTGTGTATGTATTAATTTAATTATAGTTGCTTTCTCAGTTTTTGCTGTATATTCAATCCACTTATTTACTGGCTTGGTCACATTTGTGCCCTACCGATCCATGAGTCTAGTGAGAGGCAGGGCTATATTTCTCTGTTCAGTCTTCTCTACCAGGCACTTACCAAGTGCATGCTGAGTGGATGCATAGCTAAGCAGTCGTCATGGTTACCAAGGAGCTGTCTCACCTTCCTCTCTGGGTTGGCTGAGAATTTGAAGGCACTGCCTCTCAAACTTTAACATGCAAGCAGCCCACCTCTGGTCTTGTTGGAATGTGAATTCCTGTGCTGGGGAAAGTGCAAGAGGCTGCATTCTAGCAAGCTTTCCCACAGCATGCGCAGAGCTGGCCTGTGGAACGCACTGAGTGGCGAAGCCCACAGCAGAAAGCTAGTAAGTGAGCTTTAGGATCTGCTATCCCTGATGACAAACTTTGTTCAGAAAACTCTGGATGAGATGCAAAGCATCCCAGATTTCTTTCATTTCTGAGCTCTGGGGATAACGCTGCTTTCTAGTTTGCAGCACCCAGTGTATATAACCTGCATTCTAAGACATGATAAGACCTACACCCCTTCCAACACCCTCCCCCAAAACATGGCAGTAGGTAAAGACACAGCATCATCTCACTCAGCTTTCCTAAGCAGTACAATTTAACGGTTCTTGTTTTATTTACTTTTTCTACTTTCTTATTTTGCCAAGATAGCATCTTCAGGAACTATTCAAGGGTGAAAATTCAATAAAGAGATTTAATTTGAAAAGTTAGCCCTGTTAAAAACAAAACAGAAATAAAGTACCTACCAAGTGAAATAGAGGATCTAACTATAATACCTGATTTTGTCTTGATCGATAGCATTCTCTCCCATGTCCTCCCTACCTTTCCTCCCTCCCTCCCTTCACCCCTCTCTCTCCCTCCTCCCCCTCTCTCCCTCTTCTTCTTTCACTCCCTCCTTATCCCTCTCCCTCTCTCCTACCTCCCTCCTTCTCTCCTCTTTCTCCCTCCTCCCTCCCTCCCTCTCTCTCACTCCATCTCTTCCCCTCTCTCTCTCTCTCTGTCTCTCTCTTTGTATACCTCTCTCTCCTTTTCTCTTTCCAGAAAAGAAAACGCAGAAGAAAAGTAAGGAAGGAGAAAGCATGAAGGGCAAGGTTTCTGATATGACAGTGAATTTATGAAAGTCATCTGGGCTTGCGTGTTGCTCCAAGAAGTCCAGTATCTAGATAATCTCTTCCCATCACCTATGAAATACTCTCCCCTTTTCATAATTAAGCAAATAGATTGTTTATATTTTAAAAACACTACTTTTATTTTGTATAGGTATTGTCTATTTTTTTCCACTTTCAACATTTATTTTATTTAACTGTTTTTAGGAATTTTATTTATTTATTTATCTATCTATCTATTTATTTATTTATTTATGGTGTGTGTGTGTGTGTGTGTGTGTGTGTGTGTGTGTGTGTGTGTGTGTCCAGCTCAGCCCACCCTGGGAGTGCGGCTGGCACAGTATGTGATGCCGGGGATCAAGCCACAGTCCCTGCATACTTGCCTAAGCAGGTGCTTTAGAACACTGAGCTATTTCTCCGGCCTTGCATGTACAAATTTTATACCAAATCCAGTGGAACACAGAAGAAATTATGTCACTTGCTGGTTGTGTTGGAAGTATTTACCTGGGTTTGTTATTCAAAGTTTAGTCTTCATCTCATTTCAGGTGTCCTGAGACGACAACTTTTAATTGTGTTCCAACTGGGTCCCCATGACTAAGGGCAGAGAGCTCTGGAAAGGCTTTGCTTGGCACTGGGATTCCCAGCAGTGCTCCACAATGTGGGTGTCTTGGGGAGTCCACATCTGGGACAGAGATGCTAATCTTTCAGGAAGCTGCGAAGGATGGACTCTGTTATGGTCTGTCACAGAGTCATCCTGGAAACTTTTGAGCACTTTTGTCAAATGTGTGGTTTATGATTGGCCCTGTCATCATTCAAAGATAAACTGACAGATGCTCGCCCAGGGTATGAGGAAATGGCTGTTTTAACTTCTCAGTGTTGGGCCAGGGATATAGCTCAGTGGCACAGCGCTTGCATGGTAAGCACAGGACCTGAGTCCAATTCCTAGCACCAAAAAAAGCAAATCTCAGCGTGAGGAGGATACAGCTTTCTGGGTGTGTGTGTGTGTGTGTGTGCATGCAGGACAGCAGAAGGCTGGAGGCAAACCTGCCTTCCGTGAATTTACCTATTTTACAGGGAAATAATACATGTCCCTAGAGAAAACTAGTCAGATTGAAAGCTTTGTGGAAAACTTTACCTTAACATCTAAATATAGCTCTGAGCCTATTTAAGGTTTGTGGAATGAATGCGTGAATATTTATGAGAGTCACCAGCATGTCTTCTTAAGAGAAAATCTTCACCCTCAGGGTCTCTAGAGTCTCAGAGGACTAACTGAAGAGCACAGGGCCCTCGCTGTCTGAAGTTGGGGTCATATTTGCGTTGGCATATGTTATGTTAGAGGAAAAGCACGTAACTTTTATCAGATTGCTCCATGTGACAACTGCTCGTGTGCGTACCGGCCCGTGTTCGTGCTGGCTTGTGGTGCACACGTCCTGTACGCACCCTGGGGTGTTAGATTGGCCACTATTGCTTCTCCTTGCATTTCAGAAATGAGGGTACCCTGATCGCTCAACTCTGGGGCTGACCCATGCCAGCGACAGAGGGCCGGGTCTATTGCTGTATCTGTTTATTTGCGTGAGCACGTAGCCTTGGGACAGCTTTGCCTCTTCACTGGGGAAGACAAAGCTTGGCTTATTTTAGCCAACCTTAAAAATGGCTGATCACGCTCTGTGAAGTGAACCTCACATCAGCGTGCTGCCAGGTGAGATTCAGTGAAAAGCACCTCCCAGCTTTGTCCCGCTTTCCCCCACTACTTCTACCATGGATGAGAGCCGACAATCTCCTTGCCACACCCCATCCGCAGACCCCTGACCTGTCTTCATCCAGGATGGTGCATGTGTCCGTGGCTAGGTATGAGGACCTGATAGGCAGCTTGGTATTCAAGCCTCGAGAGCTGAGTTACAGGGTCTTTGGCAGGCTTTACTATGAGAAGCATGTGAAGCGCTTTTCTACTGAACTCGCAGCTGCTTTCATGACAAAAATAAAAACGGTGGCAATAAATATAGTAGGCAGCACTGAGACATCAACTGAAGTGTGCAGTGTGCTTCCCGACCTCAGCCCCCACCCCATAGGTGGCGTGTGACATGCGTTGTCTGCAATACCTCTGCCTCCTTCGCTAGCTGCCTCTTCTGTCCTCCGCTGTCCAGATGTGAAGTGTAAAGTTACTTACTTGGAGGCTTTAGATCTCAGGTCAGGCTCCTGTTTCTTAGAAACCATTTCTTAAACTCCAAAACTGAGTCAGCTTCTTTCTTTGGTTGCTTTAACTCAACTATGTCTTTTTCTTAGTTTGTGCTTTCATCTTCAGTTTGAAATTTTGCATTCCGAGGTAATTATTGGATCATTTTCTTCCCCATCAATAGATGGTCGGTTCTGGACAGCAGACATCATGTATTTTACATGCATATATACATGCATGTGTATAATACATATGCGTACATGTGAATACATATGCCTGTGAGCTTGACTATGTGTTCATGCTGTGAAACTGTTGGCCAGAGTTAGGATTAATGAACTCAATAGCAGTGAAAAGCCTTCCATGTCACTGAAACTTAATTATTTCATGACCAATCACTAGGTAGAAAACCATTATACAATGCACTAGAATTTAATAATCAGTAATTTAATAATCAGCAGTTATATTGTTCCTTGTGTATTTCAAGCAGTGATCACACACACACACACACACACACACACACACACACATAAGCACAGGCTTTTTAGTTAATAAGCATTCATTTTTGCTTGAACAAATAACAGTCACTGAAAGAATTTCCTGAAGAGAAATAACTGTGTTATGCAGTCTCTGCATTTTAGCTTTTCCTAGACATTTTCATGCTACCTCTGAAAAGTTACAGTTGTACAGAGCCCCACAAGACTTTCAAGTCCTAAGCAACCAAGGACACAGGATGGTCTTGGCCATAGTACCTGTGGTGTGCAGTCGGACCTAACAAATCCTTATTCTTTGAATGTGTATCTGAGAATGAGCTTGAGACATTCTGTTTGTTCTACTTGGCTATTTTTATTTCTTCTGTGGTGAATTTCAAAAGGTAGACATGTATAATATTTTGGAGACTATTAACACACTGACACTTTTGGCCAGGTCTGAAAGCCTCAACCTGCCACCCCCATTCTGGCCAGAGTCCCCAGAGTGGCATAGCACATGGTGGGATTTGACAGCACACCTCAGTTTTCCTTTACCTTCTCTAGGCTGCATCCTTGGGGAGGTTAGAGGTTTACACTTACTGTCAGCTTCATCTGTAAAGCATCCCAGCATTGTGACAAAGCCATGCCCACATCAGGCAACAGTGGTCAGGTAGAGTGTGGGCACCTAGTGCTGCTTCTCTTGCTGCTGCCATAAGTCTGACCCCATTTTCCATTTTGTGAAAGTCTCTCAATGTCACCTGGTAGCGATTTCAACTTGTTCTCTCAGATTCAGGGACCTACGGCACTCCTGAAAGCCAACCAGGTAATCATGAAATAAGAAAACACAGCACCCCGCATCCACGGCAGTGAAGGCTGGACAGCGTGCATACCCTCTCATGCCCCACTGAGCAGCTTTCAGACTGGACTCTCTGGAGCAGAGAGTAGAAGTGTGCTAGCAAATGAGGTCTGGATTCCTAAGAGGGTCTCAGGATCCCTCACAACACAGCCGCAGTGTGCGGCACATACATGTGATCATTTCCAAGTGTCAAGAATGTTCTGAGTGTTCCTGACTCTTGTTATTAAAAAAAGCAGGATTCTAAAGACATTGACTCATATGTTTCCCTCCCTTATCCTGTAATGTGCTCCAACCTGGCAGTTCTCTGACTTTCTTAAAGCTGTTACCAGCATAGATTTTAGGTGCACAACTTAAAACAGTGTCAGAGGTAGAGACTCACGTTACTATCCTCACTTTAGTGAGGAGGGAAGAAAGCCTGCAGAGATTAAGTGTTTCTCTCACTGTTCCACAGCTAAGGTTTAAAGCCCACACTGGTTCACTCCAAATCTGGCAGTGGTGCATGCATTCAACTAACACTGCTATATGTGGCCCTGTGTTCTTCTAGGAGTGAATGAGGGATGGAAGGCAATGTTGTGAAGACTCTGCTCTTACTCAGGTTTCTTTCTTTGTGAGGGCATGGATTATGAACAAATACGCAATGCACCTATGGGAGAAGTGTGTACACAAATGTAAAAGACAAGGCGGAGTAGGAAGGAGGGAGGTGGATAGCAAGGTAGAAATCTCTAGACGTTGTCAAATTTGAGATGTAAGTGAGCCAGGTTCTTATGGAGGGGAGAGTGTTGTAACTGCCTGGTGGAAAAGAATCAAGACAGAATAACAGGTGCCAAGTGTTGGTGGGCTGAGCGTGCTTGGCTTGAGCTGATGCTGAGGCAGCTGAAATAGCAAGGGGTAGGTATGTATGTCCTCAGTCTAGGTGTATCCCATGAATGACAGGGATTCATACCATATTGTTCCTTACTAAATATAGATTAGACTGAAAGTACAGTGCTCAGTAACATGAAGTTACTAAGCAAAGGCAGTTAACTGAATGTACTCATATGTGACAAAGAAAGGCAGCCCCTTGTGCTGTCTCTCTGTCCTCTAATTGGTCACACATGTATAGCTAAACACTGCACATGTCTCCTTCCTTTCAAAGGGGTGAAGAGCTAGGGAAAAAATTTTGCATACAGTGATACCTCAGATAGCAATCACTACCTTTCATGATCAATTCAGTCCATTAACAGAAGCATTCAAGAAAATTCTTCTTCCCTTCTTGAGCTCTACATGGCATGACCAACAGGGCTACAACCATCTTTCCTAGAGGCATGGAACAAATTGAGTTCCATTAAACAAAGTTCCACTAAATACAAGGTGCCATTCACATTTCTCCATTGTACACCAAATCATTTGCATTGCTTTGTTCCTTCACTGTCCCTCCTTCTCTTGCTTTCCTCCTGTTGTCTGCTGTCTGTTTCCTTCTCTCTCCTTTCTCTGTCTTTGTTTCTCTCCCTCCCTGTCTGATCTCTAGTATCCTTCTCTCCTTTCCTCTGGATCACTTCATCTTCACTCAGCCAAACTAAGGTGCTAGTAGGGCTCCTCCTGTGGCTGCTCAGGATGACCACCATTGTTTTTCAGGCCTCTGAGCCCAGTGACCCTTCTTCCTAGGAAGATGACATATCTTGTCACCGTGTGAAGCAGCCTTCCAACTCTTCCTCAGCTTTTTCATGGGTGTCCCTGCCCCATGGAATGCAATTTTCTCTGAGAGACAGAGTGAGTAAAAACATAGTCTCTACCCTCAAGAGGACCCTAAGCTGTGAGGGATTCCAGTTCACAGCTGTGCATGATAAGGGGGAATAGGCCTTCCTGGTGCTTGGCAGAACATCTGTGCAGAGGTGTTATGGCTGGCTGTCTCTCACCTGTGGAACACACTCCAGCACATCTGTGGGATGCAGTCATCCCACTGTGGTGTCATTGGCCAGTCACTATTGTGTATGTTCAGAATTTTTTATGATTTTTCTTCTCCCTTATGTCCTCACTTTATGGGCTCATGCATGGCAAAAAATCTATGATCCCCAGATTTCTCCTGTTATTACAGTGGATCATGGGCCCCCAAATGCCCAAAAGCCAGCAACAGAAGACAACATTTAGTAAGTTGCACTGCCTCCTAACCTAGATATCTTAAAGAACAAAGCAATAGCAAAATTTAAGTTCATCATGTCAGTGGAGAACATTGGACAGTTTTTAATTTTTGGAGAAGTTTTGTCTTCCATGTGGATATTAGGAAACAGATCTAGCATCATGATTTGAGTGTCTCAGTTTTGGCAGGTACCCACCACAGAGAACCCCAGAATAAAGAATGCAATGAAGTATGTAGGGGTAGGTTGTGTGGAGTGGGTGCGGCACTGAATATGAGAGCTCTAAAGAAATCACAATAGAAAGGACATAAAAGCAGGTTATAGGTGCATGTATGTGCTATGCCACTTGGCATGTGGGGGCCAGAGCTAGGGCATCAGAGGAGCCCCCACAGCCAAATGGCACAGAGGAGAGGAGAGTGTATTAGATCAGAGCACAAGCAAGTGAGCAGCACACAAGCTTTGGGAGAGAGACAGAAGTCACATTTTTACAGGAGAATGAAGACTGGAGAGAGATTCCAGCTGCCAAAAGCAGGAAGCTGAAAACTGTTTCCAGGGTACCCTGCTCTTTGCTAATTTTCAGGGACAGCTGTGCTTTGTGGCACGTGCCTGCATTCCTGGCTCTCTGGGAGGCCAACTCACTCAGCATGGCAAGCTAGTGGCTTGCATATATATATATATATATATATATATATATATATATATATATATATATATATATGTTCAAGGTATAGCTCAGTGTGAAAGGGCACCAGCTCAGGTTTTAGCACATTATAAAAAATAAAATTTGCAGGCTATCAAGGTCTCTCACCAAGGCTCTTGGGACTTATTAAGGATATCTGTATGTTTAACTGTTTTGGAACAGGCAGGACATTGGCTCCAGGGAGGAAGGAGTAGTTTCTGTGTTTTATCACTGCTGTTTCTCCTCAGCATAAATGCAGGGCCTCAAGAGTCAGGGTTCACTGGGTGCTGAGAGTTTTAGCCCCCTTTTACCACTATGTAGACTTAAAACTTCTTCCACTTCACAGTTGAATATCAGCAGTGGATGGAAAAGAGTTTTAAAGTTCTCATGCTTACCTATATTGTTTATGGCTAAACATCTGCTATAGTAAGGCCCACCCGAGCAACTAGTGGTGGATAGGACTTTGGGGGTGTCTCAGTTACTCTTCTCTCATTACTGGGACAAATATTGGGCACCCAAAATGAAGGAAGGAAAGGTTTATTTAGCTCACAGTTGCTGGAGGTTTCAGTCCATACTAGGCTGGCTCCGCGGCAGAGGGGTGCATGGCAGAGAGCAGCAGTTCATGGCGGTGGCAAAGAGCAAGAGCAGAAATGGAAATGCAGCAGCAGCAGGGCTGCAGAGGGCAAGTCTGTCTCTCTTGCTTTGCACTTAAGCTCTCTGCGCCAGGCTGGTGTAGTGCTCACAGCTATAATCCCAGCAGCACTCATACCCATAATCCTAGTCTGTAATGGGTTAATCACAAACTCTAGAAGCCTCATGGCTGCATGAGGATTTGGGGGGACAAATACGTATCTACCATAACACTGGGCTATAAGCATGGATGGACAGAGCCCCTGCCTGTGCGGGAGTGATGTGCTCTGTAACTTATTAGCACAGGAACCTTGTACACATCTCATCCTAGATCCCTAAGTTTGGGTTTCTACTCCTGTAAAAAACATGTCACTCTGAGTTTGTTTGTTTATTTTGAAGAGTAAAAACAAAAGCAAAAACAAAAAGAAAAGTAACACCAGTGGGGGTTGCTGCTGCTCTATCCATCTGGTGCTGTCCCAGAGAGTCCTGTCCACCACCAGTTGCCTTATCTCTGCAGATGTTTAACCATAAATAATGCTGAATCCTGTAGGCAAGCGTAAGCATTTTAAAATTCTTGCCCATCCTCTGCTGATTTTCAAAGGTGAAAAGGAAGAGCAATTAAGGTGTATACAGTGGTGACAAAGGGTTAAAACTCTCAGCAACCAGTGAGCCCTGGGAGTCCTGAGGCCCTGCTCCACTTACTACAGCTTGTGGCCTGAGGGGGATGTCACTCATTTTATTTTGGAGAATAATGCTCCCCCTCCCCCAAGCAGACCTTCTGAAGGGGGTGTCAGCCTGAGCCTCAGAAAAAGCTGGTCTAGAGCCCGCTGCACCGCTGCACCAAGCGAGCAAGGAGGACACTCAAGGCTTCGTCCCAGCAGAGCTGTGAAAGAGCAGAGGCTGGCACTGGGAAAAAGTGTGCCCTTAAAAATAGCTGAAGCCCTTCAGACATGAGCTGGCCACTGCAGCCAGAGCTTTATTCAGCTTTGGCAGGAAAGGGAAGGAAGCAGGCTTCAGTGGGCAAAGTCTGGTAAAGAGCTGTCAGGTCTTAAACATACAGGCTCCATTTTCCACCCCATAGGTTGCCATTGTTCTCATAATGCACACTGCAGTCTGAAGGCTCCTTAGTAAACAGCCTTGCCAGAGTCACAGGTGTGCTGAAGGTGGAGCCAGGAGCTCAGGGTCACTCCCACAGGAAGGAGGGGTCCCCTGCCAAGCAGGAGGCTGTGATATGTGAATTATGCAGGAGATCAGTATTGTGGTGTACAAAGTCACTTTTTAAATCTATAATGTGCTGTTCAATCCCCAGCCCCGCCCCTGTGGCACATTGAGGTGGTGGCTGAGACTGGGTATGGCGGAGCGTGCCTGTTATACCAGGATTTGGGAGGCTGAAAATAGGAGGATCATTATGAGTCTAGTCTACTTGGTGAGACCCTGTAGACCCTGCACTAAATACACTTTAAAAAAATCTGTAATGTGCTGTACAATTTGATTTCTCAATATATACTTATGTTCTGATCTTTTGATATCTATTTATAATACGGAATGATGAACTCAGGCTAGTTAATACATCAGTCATCTTGCATACATTCCACTTTCTATGCTGAAAACATTGAAATGTTAAATCAACTTAGAAACATAAAGACTTTAGTATTTATCATGATCACTAATCTACACAACGAATTATTAAGTCTTATTTGTTCTGGCTAACCCAAACCTTGTACCTTCCCCCCATCTGTGTGTGTGTGTGTGTGTGTGTGTGTGTGTGTGTGTGTGCTGTGTGGTTCTAGAATTGAACATAGGGCTGTCCGTGCTCACAAACACTCTAAACTATATCTTGAGGCCCATTTTTAAAATTTTAAAAAATTTTTATTTAGTACAGGGTCTCACTACGTCGGTCCGACTCATAGGGATTCTCCTATTGTCAGCCTCAGGAGCACTGAGATTACAGGCACATGCCATCATGTCCAGTCT
>PVKA01015994.1:0-48864 GCA_004027165.1 Ctenomys sociabilis | reverse complement strand
AGATAATAAAAGAGAAACTCAGTAGATCTGCTAATATCAGACAAAACATATTTGAAAAGAGCAAAAGCAAGTCATCAGAGAAAAGGGACATTTTAGGACAACATGAAGATTCTTGCCAGCCAGATAGCTCAGCAGATTAAAGAGCCTGCTTAGGCAGATGCAGGGGCCGCGGTTGGATCCCCAGCATGCCATGCCAGCCTTGTCCCACCCCCACCCCGGAACCCACTAAGGCCGTGGTTGAGACTGGGAGTGTTGGCGTGCATGCCTGTAATCCCAGTGCCTAGGAGGGTGCAAACAGGAGAATCACTATGAGTCTGATCTGTGTAGTGAGATGGTGTAGACCCTGTACTAAATATATTTTTAAAAAGAGAGAATGTGAATTTTTTTGGGATGAGCCAAATAGCTCAGCGTGTAAAGCACCTACTTAGACAGACACAGGGGCCAGGAGGAGGAGGGGGGTTAATCCCCAGGCCTGTCCTGCCTGTCCCACCCATGGGGTGAGCTGAGATAGCAATTGAGACTGGGCATGGTGACCCGTGCCTCTAACCCAGCTCTTGGGAGGTTGAACACAGGCAGATCACTACAAGTCTGATTTACGTAGTGCAACCCTGTACTAAACACATACACACACACACACACACAAACAAAATAAATGAATAAATTTTTTTAAAAATTTATGCATTATACATATATGTAGTTAAGAATAGATTATCCAAACACATGAAGTAAAAATGTACAGCAAAGAAGGAAAAATAGAAAACCTATATATAAGTAATATTTTCAAATTTTAATACTCTGCTTTGAATATTGGAGAAAGAAAGCAAGTATAAGGTTAAAAAGAAAATAAACATTGAAAAGCACCAACTAGACCAAATAGATATACAAAAAATAATCTAAGAGAACCAAAATAGGTACTCTGTATGACATTCTCCAGAACAGAGCACTTGGTTGGTCATAAAATAACTTATTAAAATTTTAATAAATTGAAAACTTAATGGAATGAAATTTGCAGTAAATATCAGAGAAAATTTAAGAAAATCACAAACCCAAAAATCATACAATACATTCCTGAATTACCTATCAAGGAGAGGAGAATAAAAAAGAAATCAGGAAATTAGAAAACATTAGTAATAAATGAAGATGGACATATAATGCCCCATAATTTGTAGGATGCAGTTATAATAGTGCTCAGAGGCAAATTTATAGCTGTCATTTATATATTTATTTAAGATCTGAAGTTGATAACTTAATCCTACATTTCAAGACAATAGAAAATGAAAAGCAAACTAAATTTAATACAGATTGAAGAAAAGAAATAAGAACATTACCATATAAGTGGTGATATAAGATAGAAAAAATAGTTTTATAGTCTAATGAAACCAAAGTATAGTCTGCTAAACTGGCTCTGAGCTCCAATAGTTCCTTGTAAAATGTTTGCATAGGGAACTATATCTCCCATCAAATAGTTTGTTTTTTTCCAGAAGAAAAATGAGTATTATAATAGAGCACACTTTGTGGTTTAGGAAGTCATATATATATGACTTCAAAGAATGTATAGCATGCTGAATGTACACAAAGTAATCCTCTCTTGGTAGTATTATCCCAACAGCAATAGTTAACAAGTGATGAATTATCATTCAGTGTCTAGTAAGTAGAACCTCTCTGAGAACTGATTACAAGGAACTGTATTATTACCTGATTACATCTCAAGGCTTGTGGCTTGGACTGGCACTGTTCAATAATTTCAAATTATTAAACAAAGCATTAAAATATTTCTCCATGATGCTTAGAGACTCAAAAAGCTAGCCCACATACTTTGCATGCTACATGCTCAGGTTCAACTGGTTCTTACCACACTGGACAAACTAAAAGAAATTTAAATTTAAGAGATTAGGATACATTTTTTAAAGTATCATCACAGATAGGAAACTTCACAACAGAATGCATTAGTAGGAAAACCACAAGTTTGTTGGCAGGTACGTGGCTGTAGATTTTGTCTTTAAGAGTTATAAACAGTGAAAGCTGGACAGTACGATCATTTAGTTTCTTTACATGCAAAGTAGGTGTAAACAGAAGAAAACAAAATCACCTCCCTCAGTTTTTAGGTGTCACTTACACAGATGTTGCTTCTTTTGTTACAGAACACAGTAATAGCAGCTCTAGTCAGAGCTGTACCTATCATTACTTTCAGTTGCAAATAAAAGAAAATGCCACAAACATGCCCAAAGCATGCGAGTTATGTGCATATCTGCTCCACCTAGCAAGCCTTCCAGGAGGTTCTGTGTGTTATTCATGTCATTAAAGACATAGGCACCTTCTCCTTGCAGCCAACCCTGGTGTGTGACTTTTAAGCATTTCACCGGAAGATAAACCTTGTAACTCTACATATCACATCACTATACTGAGCAGGAAACAAAACAATAGGGAGAGGTAAAGAGAGCAGAAGTGCCAAGCTTGTTCATTTCAAAGAATATGTGCAAGACTCCAGCCAATTCCTTTCTAGTGTCCTGGGCAAAAACATGCCTTCAGGCTTGCAGCTGTAAGGTGGCTAGGGACGGGGAGTGCTGGAAAGCTATTCAGTTAGCCAGCCAACAATCATCTTCACTGTTAGGTAAGCATAGCAATTTTAAACACACTAATTAATTGAGTTCTTACCACAATTTTTTTTGGAAATGAGGAAACTGAGGCACAGGCCGGGAACTCACTTTTCAAAAGCCACCCTCAGTAAAATTGTCAGCAGTGACAGTCCCATTGTTCATAAAGGAAAGGGCTTCCTCCCCTAATTGCTACAGAGTAAGCTCCTCTCTTTGCTCCATGAATTTTATATCAAGGATGATATTTTAGTGTTTAGGTTGAAGCTTTACTTCTGTCCTCATTTGCACTCATTTGGGAACTTTTGAGTAGAATACTTTTGAGCAACCATACAGAACTGTCTAAGTTAAACAACTAATGTTCAGTGAATCCAAAGTATGCATGAAAAGATGAACAGCAGCAGCATTCCCTGAATAGGCATATGTCAGTAGCTATTCCCAGCCTGTTATGTGGAAGGGAGGGAGCTGTCTCTCTAGGGAATGGTATTTGGCCCTAAGATCATAAATTGCCTTAACACACCTGCTGTGTCCTACCTTACTTATCAGAACATACTACTTGCAATGTGGCCAAAATTTTTAAAACACCTTCACCTGGGGTAAAACTTGGAATTCCAGATCCAAATAAAAATTGGAACTAAAGTTTTCAAAATAACATAAAGCAGCAACACTGCCTTTGTAAGCTGACAGTTGTGCAGTCAGAATTGTTTCTTTCCCAATATGGCACTTTGGTCTTTTGCTTCAGTTAACACAACTGAATTTAGAAGCTATGGTAGGTATCTTCAAGGGGACTGGAAGGGAATCCTGCAAAGATACCAAGGACCATGATTTCCTACGTGGAGGACAACCGCAGTATCAGGTGAGAGCTCTGTATGTCAGCCAGTGTGGAACAGAAGAGCCAAAAGATGGATCAGAGGAAAAGAAATAGGAGGAAGAGTGATCCAACCCCTGGGTGGAGTCTATACCCAGAGCATAAACTGGTAAGATCATAAAATGTTCTGAGACTCAACACATATTGAGGAAGGCATTGAAACTCCTACATATCTTGCAAACTAGAAACATATTCATATATAAAAGAACAAATAAAGAAAAAAGAAAACAAAAACAAGGGAAGCAAAAAATAAAAAGAATTCACTTTAGGGTGTGTCTCAATTTGTTGCAAAAATGCATAGATGCATTTCCTAGGAATGGTGACACAAGTAACATCTGAGTGACCTAAATATAACATTAATGCCTTTTCATAGGAAATACCTTGAGCATCAAGCAATATGATGCTACTTCAAGTGCTTTAAAACAGTACATTTTTATGTGGTATTAATTACTATTTCTGCTTTCATTGTTCTCTTTATTGCCTTTAGTGTGGAAGTGGTCTGCTTAGAACATTGCATATGTCTGTGCAATTATTCATGGGTTGATTATGTAGTTTTAAGAGATAAACTGGTATGTACTTCCTTCTGCACCCCCCTACCCCCCTTCAAACTTCCAGTTCCTGGAGGGGAAAAGGAAATGACAGACAGGCAATTCCAGGAGATGGAACTTGCTGAAGGGACAGTCCCAAGACAGAACAAAAGGAGGTCTGCAGAGCTGTTTGAGGGGCTCGCTCATCTGTTTACAGGGAGAGAGAGTGTGCATCCTGATGGTAATAAGTGAGCTCGGAGGGCTAGACAGGCTCTTTAATCTCAGCAATGACACTGTGAACTCCAGTTCACCTGCTCGATTTATTTACATTGCTTTCCCCGCTAACAAATCCAACTCTCCATCAGATTAATCAACATTTATCAGCCAGCAGCGGGAGCATCATTTCAAAGCATAAGTAAAATAGAGAGGGAGTGAAATGGAATAGAGAGAGAATAAAACTCCCATTACTCTGTGGCTATTTTATTCAGTATATATTTTATTCACATAATGAATGATGCACTTCTGACTTTAACAGCCCAGCCACCCTGGGCTCTGTTTGTTTAATGTTTTCTCACCATGGTCTGTGTAAGTTGGTAGCATATGCATAGAAGGATAAAGATGAAATAGTCAAGCCACATT
Source organism: Ctenomys sociabilis (assembly GCA_004027165.1). Taxonomy (NCBI): domain Eukaryota; kingdom Metazoa; phylum Chordata; class Mammalia; order Rodentia; family Ctenomyidae; genus Ctenomys; species Ctenomys sociabilis. Next base: position 44,239 of record PVKA01015994.1, on the reverse strand, counting down.
TGGGATATAATAGAGCCCAATTAAACCAAAGATGGATTAATCAGCAAGTTTCCCTGAGTTGTCCAAATAAATTATCAACAATCAAAAAATAATTTGTCTACGTGATGTTCCACTGACCAACATAAATAATTTATTCATTCATATGTCAGCAGCTATCAACCACTAGCTACATAGCAGAAATTATTCTGGATGCTAAAGACAATGCAAAGAAGAGAGCAAAGTCTGAAATCACCTTACTCAAGGAAGTCCACCTTAGGGGGATTCCAGACCATGATGGATAAATAGATAATACATGTAGTTGTGCTGTACTAAAAAAATGCAGTAGGTGAAAGCACAGAAACAAAAAAGAGAGTTATTTTTGGATAGGATCGCTTAAGGAGATGCTTCCGGGATAATATTGGAGCAGAAATCTAAAAGAAATGAAAGAGCCAGACTTTCAGATAGCTGATAGAAGTTAATAAGTTAATTATAGACAAATAAAAAAAAAACAAGGAACATTCAAGGAACAGAAGAAGGCCAGCACTTTGGGATGAACGAAAAAGGGAAGAGGGAAGAACATATCAGACATGTAGCCCTGCACTATATCATGTAGGATTTTAGGTAACAATAAGAAGTTGCAGGTGATAAGAATCAGGTAGAATTTTTTTTTAAATCATATAAGGATTTTGTGCTTATGTTAGTGAAGGATGGGAGACATGCTTTGTAATTTTCTGTATCTCCAGTGGAATACTCGACGCCTCCTGCATTACTGATGTTGCTAGGATGCTGGTGAAGATTATATCATGGGATATTTGGCAATTAATTTGTTGACCAATGAGCCAGAAAAGAAAACTTAAAAAAAATGGTTTGCTCTACTTATTTAATTTTTAGTGGAAGTATGATACAAAGAGTCAAGTATATAATTTATATTTGAACGGCTGAGTGAATTATCCAAAGTGAAAATACCACACAGATCAACACACTGAGCTGCACATTACAAGAGTCCTGGAATCTCCATTCACAGCCTTTTCTGATCTCCAGAGTTGAAGTCTTAATTAATGATGGTGCACATCACCTTTTCTCTTTATTAAATTTTTAAGGTTTGTGTGTGTGTGTGTGTGTGTGTGTGTGTGTGTGTGTGTGTTTGCAGGGTCTCACTATGCATTAGGTCTCATAGTGATCTCCTGATATATGCCTCCCTATTGCTGGGATTACAGATGTGCACCACCCACAGGTAGACCATTAAATTTTTGATAAGTGTAAAATGTATCTTTATTTTGCATATAGTAATATCCGATCATTTTTAGGAATCACATAAATATACCAGATTTTGAGGGCCAGCCAGATAGCTTAGCAGACTAAAACACCTGCTTATGCAAAGTACAGCAGCCAGAGTTTGATTCCCAGAATGCTGTGCCAGCCTTGCCCCTGGGGTACACTCAGATTAGTCACTGTGGCACATGCCTGTAATCCCAGTGCTTGGGAGGCTAAAAGCAGGAGGATCACTATGAGTCCAATCTGTGTAGTCACTGAACACCCTATAGACCCTGTACCAAATACATCAAAAAAAAAATACATACCATATTTATTTTTGACATAGCAGATATAATTATCCATTACATTCTTGACAGACATTTGTAACACGTTCAGTTTGCCAGTTAAGAATTGTACAACTTTGAATGATCTTCTACTTTGTACTTGCTACACATATGCAAACAGTATTGTTGGATGTATACCTGGGTACATATCCAACAGAAGAGTTGCTCAGATTTAGTAGGGAATGTTAACACTTTTTTTCAAAGTTAACTTAATAATCTGCTTTTACAGTAAGCATCTTGAGAGGTGTATAGTGGTATCTCATTGGAGGCTGAATTGTCATTTTTCTGTTGATGAATGTGTTGCAGTGTTTACCGTGTTTCTACTGACCACTTATTTCCCCTCTCATGAGTGCCCATTTATTGTTCTGATTGTCTTTCTCTGTCTCAATGATCAGGAAGAATTTCTTCAAATCTTTTGCAAATATGTGTTGCAAAATAACTTTCTGGACTTATGACATTTAGATTTTCTGAAGTATTCTTTCAAAGATCAAAAATTGCCAACACTAACTTACTTTAGTCTGGCAATCCTTCATTTAAAATTGGTTTACTGTAACCTATTCAAGAAGCTTTTACCAATCCACAAGTTAATGAGGCTATTTTCACATATTACATTGCTTTATTTTTTCACATTAGAATTTAAAATATTCTGATAAGAATTATTTTGTTAGCATAGAGTAGGCTGCAAGTTGCCATATTTTTTTAAAATTTCTGATAACTGTCTCACTGAACCAAAATTGTTTTTTTGAAACAATGCTCCATCTCCTTTGCAGTACTGCTGTGCTGCAAGAGATACATTTGTAAATTTATGCTATTTTTCACCTCTGTATTATCTTCCTATATTATTTATTTATCTATCCATTAATATCAGGGTTATTGAAAATAGTTACCTGATAAAAGAATATCTGTGAGATTTTCTTAATATCATTAACTTTTCTTGCCTCTGTGTCCATGTTTTATCTAGTTAACTTCATTATTGGAAAAATTTTAAATCTACAATAATATTTAGCAAAAGTTCAGCTATTTCCCACATATATATCTGTCTGACACAGGCATGCACTATCCTCTGTACTACCAAAATTCCTCATCAGCGTGGTTGGTTTGTCACAACTAATAAACCTACATTTACACATTGCTATTACCCTAAGTCCAACATTTCTATCATGGTTTACTGATATATAATATATATCTATGAGTTTTGATGAGACATGCAATGACAGAGAATTGTTTCACTGTCTTATAAGTTTTTGCACTCCTCTTACTCATCTTTCCATCAACTCATAATTCATTTTAGCCACAAATAATAATCAATTCTGTGCATGTGCCACTGCTCACTCATTCATCCATTTGAATATATTTTGGTTGGTTTTAGGTATTTACAATTATAAACAAAGGTTCTGTAAGCATCCATACATTTTTGTGTGCACATTAATCTTGGACTGCCTTGGGCAGATACTAAGAATCACACTTTCTGGATCATATTGTGATACTATATTGAATTTTAAAAGCAACATCAGACTGTCTTCCAAAATGGCTGTAGTCTTTCATTTTGACTAACAATGAATAAGAATTTTTTGCTGTTCTGTACCCTTTCTACTTTTATCAATAAGACAAATACTGTCTCTCTCAAAAAACAGCAACAAGGAAAAGAAAGAGGAGGAAGAGGAGGAGGGGAGGAGCAGAAGGAGAAGGCAGAGATGAAGAAGAGGAAGAGGAAGAAGAGTCATCAGTATAGCAAATGTCATCTTGATTTTCTTGTGTTTTTTTCTAGGAGTGTTATTGTAAGTTTTCTTTTGTTATTTAAGCCTTTGAGTTAGTTTTGTCAATGATGTAATTCTGTATTCAGATTCACTTTTTTTCTTCCACATTGATATCCAATTGAAGTGACCAGGGAGATGGCTCAGTGGAATAAGGGCTTCCCTGGCAAGCACAGGGCCTGAGTTCAATCTCTGGTTCTGCCAAAAATAAAAAGGAAGAAGAAGAAGAAGAAGAAGAAGAAGAAGAAGAAGAAGAAGAAGAAGAAGAAGAAGAAGAAGAAGAAGAAGAAGAAGAAGAAGAAGAAATGATATTCAATTAAAAAGACAAATTATCTGCTTAATCTTCTTTCCTTTGCTCAAATGTCAAAGATTAACTGAAAATGTTTGTGTGGATGTATTTCTTTCCTGCTCTTTTTTCTACATCACACAGTCTTAAATACTGCCCTTAGCAGTATGTCTTGAAGTTGAGTAATGTCTGTCCTATAAATTTACTTAAACATTGCTTTGGCTGTTCTGAAGTTTTGGTTTGCCTATACAACTTTAGAATCAATTTGCTGATAGCTGTGACATAACTTCCAAGATTTATTATTGAAATTGTAACAAATCTGTAAATTAAAGTGAGAAGAATGGGCATCCCGATAATGTATCTTTCTATCTAGGTATGTGGAATATTTCTCTATTTATTTAGTTCTTTCATGTAATTCATAAGAACTTTGTGGGTATCCCCATATTGATTTTGTATTTTGATAGATTTATACCTTAGTATTTCATTTTGGGTATGGTGCTAAAGCAAATGACAATAAGGTTTTGGTTTCAGATTTTACATGTATATTTCTATATATGGAAAAGCAATTAACTTTTTGTTTGTAATATATGAATTTATATTTTAATAACATTCAATTATTATTTGTTTCTCATATCAACTATGTAAAATGAGGTTTTAGTCCACAAGCCAGATGACCTTGTGCATGCCAGTCATTCTATCACTCAGGAGGCTGAGGCAGGAGGATTGCTGTAAGTTTGAGTCCAGCCCCTAGTGTACATATTATTTTCTAGTTGATTGTTCTGTTTTCATTGCTATTTGGTTTTGCACTATTTTTCATTATTTCTTTTATTCTGCTTTGTTATAATTAGTCTTCTTATTTTCCTAAGTTAAAAATATAGATTGCTTCTAAAATTTTAGTATTTTACCTTTTTTGTAATATATGCATTCAGTGCTATGAATTACCCTCTAGATACTGCTTTTACTGGATACTGAAATTTCAGTAAAATGTGTTTTAATTTTGATTTGGCTTATATTTTAGTTTTTCTCATGGTTTCTTCTTTGTCCTACACACCATATATTATTTAGAAGAATGTTTTATAATTTTCAGCTATTTAATGATTTCTCAGGTGTGTTTCTGTTTTTGATCTTAAATTTAATTTCACTGTGGCCTGAAATAAGACATTGCATATACCTGTTGTTTGAAGTTTACCAAGGTGAATTTGATGTTCAAGCATGAGGTCTATGATGCTGAAGTTTCCATGTAAGTTTGACACTGTATTAGTATAGTGTATGTTTCTCTACCCATTTGCTGTATTCGAAACATCTATATTTAAAGTAAGTTTTGTTGTAATTACCGCCAGTTGAATGTAGTTTTTTCCTTTTTTACAAAATCCACTTTGAAAGTTCTTTCTAATTAATATATGTAAATGATTGGCATTTAAAATAATTGCTGTTATAGGTGAACAGCTATCATGTCTTACCATTTTCTTTTTTTTTAATTTTTATTTTATTGAAGTACCAATATCAATGAGACAGTTTTAAGATACCTTGACAAGATGGATTTGATAAATTAATACATTTTAAACTGTTTTCATAATGTTTTGGTATCATAAAAGTTGCATACATCATATTATACTTACAGACATTATTATATCGTATGTCTCTTATCAGTAAATTGAGTGTAGCTGTTTGCGTATCTTATTTTTTATACCTGAATTACATCAAAGATTCAATAATTAATACTTTCTACCTTGATGATTTCCTAGTGGTTGTCCATAGTACTAGAAGCCGATATAATATCCTGTCCAACCATCATTAGTGCAAATCTTGCCTCTCATAGAATTATGTAGAAGCACGGCGTTATCTATCCCAACTGTACTGTCCATACACACACATCATGATTCTTCCTTTCTATACCCCTTCCTTTGTCTACACCTGTCAAAGATAGGCACTGCATTGTTATTCAACTAATTTAGGTGCCCAAACTCAATGACACAATCCAACATGGTCCAGCATTCCACAGCAATAGTGAGATATCTGAAGAAGTTGTCAACCATAGCCATTTACAGCTCAACATATTATTATGGCCCCGCGGTGAATACCTCATTTTTATACTTTTCTGATGGATGGCCAAGATCTAGATAGAGGAAGACCTATATACCCACACATGTACTTTTTGTTTTTTATGAGGTCAGTGAAGTCCCCTCAGGGTTTATCTTGTAGTCCTGTACCTTATTCTGTAGATCCTTTTTCTATTTATTACTTTCACTCTTATTTTTACCTTTCGTATTTTCCTGCCTTTTATGGTATTAACTGAACATAAGATTTGATTTCTTCTTTTTCAGCAAGTGAAATATATTTCTTTTTGTGCTTTATCAGGGATTACCATGGAAACTATAATTCGCTTTTACTGTACAAGGAATCAAGTCAAGTCCTTATTTAAACAACACTCACAATTTCAAAGACAGTTCATGTACCTTATACAAAATAATCTTGATTTTCCCACCGTTCATTATATCAATTCTGTTATTCATTTTGCACATATATACACATATACATGCGTATAAACACATCATTGGTATTATTCTTTTGGCCATTATTTATTTATTCAATTAAGAATTAGAAAAATGAAAATTAAATTTTGCCTTTGTTTATTCCTTCTCTGTTGCTCTTCCTTTCCTTATGGAGACCTAAGCATTGACCTATATACTTTTCTCTAGAGTACTTTTATTTTATTTTATTTGCTTATTTATCTATTTATTTATTTTTGGTATCAGAAATTAAACTCAAAATGTGTGCTTGCCAAGCAAGAGCTTGTGCTGTTAAACTGAGTGCCTAGTCCTAAAGTACTTTTAATATTTCTTGCAAATCTGGCCCACTAGTAGAAAACTGCCTCAGTATTTGTTTATCTGAGAAGATCTTTCTCCTTCATTTTTGGAAGATAATTTACATGACACAGAAATATTTCATCCTACTGTTTTTCCTGGCACAGTTTCTGAGATCAAGTCATGTGTCATTCTTAACTTTCGTCCCGAGGAAGAACTGGCCAACCCTCTGTGACTTCTTTCAAAGTTTAATCTCTATATTTTATGCTCCAAACTTTGAATGTGATACGGCCACTTATAAGTTTGTTCACATGCATTCTCCTTGGTGGTCTCTAAGTTTCTGGTTTGCATGTGTGTTACTCAGTTTGGGCTGCTGCAAGAGAATGCCACTCATTTAAACAATGAAGATATATTTCTTACTAGTGATGTTAGGATACCAGTATGCTTAGGTTCATGGTGAGGACTACTTATTGACTAACAGATGGCCACCATATCAGTGTATGCTCATGTAGTAGAGAACAGAGGCAGATATAGCAAGCTGCCCCACAGGGGACTAATTTCATTGAAGGAGGCTCTACCCTCATGAATACAATTCGGTTTCAAAGTATTGGGACGGGAAATGAATATTCATTTATGTAGAGTCTGACATTAGTTTTGGTGACACTCTTAGCCATTATTCTTCAAATTATTATTATTATTATTTTTTTTTTGTGGAACCATGGATTGAACTCAGGCCCTTGCACTTCCCAGAGAAGCACTTATTTTACCAAGCCATCTTCCCAGCCACTCCAAATATTTCTCTTCTTCCTTTTTTCTTTTATTCTCCTTCTGTTGTTACTATGATGCACATTTACACTTTTACACACTGACAATTGCCACATAGTTGTTGGATATTGTCTTGCTTTCATTTTTCACTGTTCTGTTCTTTGCTTTTCTAATTTGAAAGTATCTACGAATATATCATTAGGTCTTCAGTCTTACAGATTCCTTACTTGTAGCTCTTTTCATTCAGCTAAGATGCTTATAAAAATATTGTATATTTTTGTGGTAATTCTTATATTCTTTAGTAATTCCTTGGGATGCTCAGAACCATTGTCTTGGCTACCTGTTTCTTATTTATGTATTTATGTATTTCTTTATTGTATTTTTAGGGAAGGATCTACAGGGTATTCAGGGTCTCACTACTAGACTGGATTTATAGTGATCTTCCTGTTTTCAGCCTGCCAATAGCTGGGATTACAGTCGCATGCCACCATGCCCAGTCTCAATTGCCATCTCAGCATGTCCGGGGATGGAGCCCCCAGCCCCTGTGCCTTAATCCAGTGACCTATTTGCTGGCACTCTGTTACATCTAATTTTACATACTGCCTGCTTTATCCAATAGTCATTAACTAGTAGTCACCATTGTTTGAAATTTTTGCTCTGACATTTGCAACATTCCTGCATATCTAAGTCTGATCCCAAAATATTCTCTGATCCTTCAAATGGTGTTTCACCTTTTACTTTTTATTCTTGATAGCTGATATGAAATTCTGGGTAAAAATAATTGAGATAAATAGTAATATTGCCATTGGGGTAAAGAGAGGAGGAGTTCTACAGTGTTGTGATTAGATCTTATATTTTTAATGAAAAGTTAGCAGGACCATGAACTTCACAACTTCTCTTAGGATTTTTCCTCTTTCCTTGGCTGAGACTAAGTGGAATTAACCATTTTACTTTTCCATGTTCGGCTGCATTCAGGAGGGGAAAGACATTTTCAGATCTGGTGAAACAGTTTGCTTGGGGACAGGCTTCATGAAGAATAAGGGGATGTTCTGGCGCATTTTACAATGGTTCCCTTTCTGCACCCTTGTCAGAAAAGTTTTTTTTTTTTCTTCAGTCTTCACAACAAAGACCTGAAAAAGCTTCTAAAGACAAAAGTGTCTAAAAGTGTGGCACTCTTTCCAGTAGTGGGGTCCCCCAGAGTTGTTTGTTAGACTAGGCCGCATGGACCTCTAGCAACTCATCAGTGACAGCCCAGATTTTCCTTCCCTCGCTCTGGTTCCTTCAGAGGTTTCTGCTTATGAGTTTCCGCTCTGGTAATTATTATCTTTGTTGCAGGCTGTTGCTATAATTTGGAAAACAGCAGCTTACTCTGGAGTGCAAATATCTTTGTTGTTCTCCACAAATGCCAAACTGCACAATAATAGTATATTCTCCTTCAAAAGTCTGATACATTTTACATTTCACATCACTGCTAAACTCTAAACATTTGGTAAGAAATGTATTATTGATTTTTGCCTTTTAAAATAACTAATAGCTATATTTCTGCCTCTTTCTGAGTTGAGGTGATAATGCTTTTCCTATTGATTGCAATAGATTTTTGTGTACCTTGGATAATAACCTATCATCTATAAAATGTTTGGAAAATAATTTCCTCTTGCTTATTGTTAGCAAAGAATGTGTTCATCAATACAAATGTTTTCTTCAAAATTGTTCCATATCCCCTATTACTATGTCTAATTTAGGAGTTTAAATTTTGGTAAAATTCTGGGTTTAATCCATAGCACCAAAATTCAAACCTCAAATAAACAAAATAGCAAAGTTTAAAATTTTTATATTTTAATTATCAGAAAAAATTTTGTTTCCTGTGTACAATTGTTATTTCTTGGAAGCGACAGACTACCTATTCCAGGGGACTCAGAACCATCTACTGGTTGCTTAGAAAGCCTTTTGAAATTAGTCAGGGAAACTTGTCCAGCAAAGAAGACCTGGGATGGAGGCTATGTGTGTATTTCCACCTAGTACAGCAAAGGAGCAACAAATCTGGAACTAGCAACACGGCTTCTTCACTCCAAGAGGTCCAGGCAGTGGATCATCCACAAAGACAGTTTCCAGTGAGCACCAAGTGCCTGCTTGAGATTGAGCAAAATAACCACACACGACACCCTTGAGAGCTGAAAGATTCGATGACACATCAGTGTTAAGAAATAGGAGATTTGGGCTGAACTGTGAATTATGCATCAGTGATAAGCACCATGTAATAAATGTATTAGGGCTGAGTTTACAGTTGGAAGTTAAGAGTTCATCACAAATTAGAAGAAAGTACCAGGGGCTGATACATTGAACAGACAGCACAGTCCCTGACCACACACCTGCTTCTCTGTGCAATGCCACTCATTCCTGTAGCTGTTATTTTGAGTGGCTACCTTGGTCCAACAGGGTGATGGGCAGTGAAAGAAATTATATATTACATTTAATTGTCACATTTAGCAGCATGTAAAGCAGGCCTTCTTGGAATTTTAATAGAGTGACTTGGCTGGCTTGCCAGCTAATATAAAATCAAACTCGTAAGTACTCTCTTTACTGCAATCTCAGTGACCCTAACCGATAAACTCTTATGACCTTTCTCAATTTAATTCAATTTTCTTACATTTAAAATTGGATTTTTTATACAAATTAATGTTGAATAAAGGATTTCTTCACTAACCTTCCCTCCCTCCCATTTTGTTCCCAAGAAAGGATAGAGGAGACAAACTGGTAAAATATAACTAGATAAAATTACTAACAGTACATTACTCAAGATGAATAGTGAGCATGCAACTTTTTAAAAAAATATATTTACCATAGTTGTTGAGCTGAGGTAAAAACTAAAACAAATGTTATTTGCTCTTTTGTATGTTAAAAGGATTAAGTTTTATCTGGGCATAGTGGCATATGCCATAATCCCCATACTCTGGTTGAAGCTGGAAAATCATGAATTTGAACCCAATAATGTAGAGATTTATTTTTATTTTTTTCACTTATTTTTATTTTATTAAAATACAAATGTCAATCAGACAGTTTCAAGACACCTTAACCATACAGATTCGATGAATTAATACATTGCAAACTGTTTTCATAACGTTTTGGTATTGTACAAGGTGCATACATGACATTATATTTACAGATATTATTTTAGCAAATACCTCTTATCAGTGAATTAAGAGTGTAGTTGCTTACTTATCTTATTATTTTATACCTGAATTATATCAAAAATTCAATAACTATTTACCTAGTGGATGACCCTAGTACTAAAAGCTGATATAATATCCTGTCCAACCACCATTAGTGCAGATCTTGCCTCTCATAGAATTATGTAGAAGCACAGCGTTAACTATCCGTACTGTACTATCTATACACACACCATGATTTTTTCTTTCTACAACCCTTCCTTTGTCTACACCTGTCAAAACTGGGCAGTCCATTGACATTCAACTAACTTAGGTGCTTGAACTTGACACCACAATCCAACATAGTCCAGCATTATGCAACCATAGGGAGTTATTCAAAGAAATTGTCGACCATATCCATTTATAGCTCAGCTTAATATGGGCTCACGATGTATACTTCATTTTTATACTTTTCTGCTGGATGGTTAAGACCTAGGTAGATCAAAACTTATATACCAACACAAGAAATGTATATTTCCTATGTGGTCATTGAAGTCCTGTCAGGGTTTATCTTGTAGTCCTGTACATTATTCTATAGTTCCTTTGTCTGTGTCATCCATGTGGATGAGTCACAGCCAATGCTTGACCAGATTACTCTCTGTGAGAGCTTAAGAGAAAGTTTTCCCTTGATGTGACTCTCCCTAGGCACACTTTAGAACTTCAATCTCTTTCCTCTGTGGCTCCATAATGTCCTTGTTCAGAAAATTTGGAGTTCAACTGAGTTTCATAATGTGGCAGTACAGGTTCTCCTATGTCCTGAGTCTTCGCTGACCTTGAAAGGCTAGGGCCAAAATGTTGGCTGGCCTTGTGGCTCTTCTATTTCTCCAACTCTGACTTGTGATCTTAGGTTGTTAACCATCCAGAAGAAAAGCTGATTACTATCCTGCAGCATATGCCATTCACTTTGCGTTATCTGACTCAATTGATTTTACTTGTTGTACGTTTCCTTTTGTATTTCTGCTTTTCGCTTCTTATACTAGGGAGACTATACGATATTTACACATGAGTGTCTGGTTTATTTCACTTATGAGTACATGTTCAAGTGGCATCCACTTCAGTAAAAATGCTTCAAACTTATCATTCTTAATAGCTGAGTCATACTCCATTATATAGAAATACCACATCTTTTTCAACCATTCCTCATGTGATGGACATCTTGGTTGTTTCCAAGATTTTGCTATCACACATTGCGCTGCTATAAACATCGGTACACATATATCTCTATGGTACAATGTATCCAAATCCTTCGGGAAAATTCCCAGTAGGGGGATAGCCGGCTTGAATGGGATTTCTAGTCCTACTCTTTTGAGGAGTCTCCAAACTAACCTCCACAATGGTCATACCAGTCTACATTCCCACCAGCAGTGGAAAAGCGTTCCATTTTCCCCACAACATCTCCAACATTTGTTGTTGGTTGATTTCCTTATGATAGCCATTCTTTCTGGAGTGAGATGGTATCTCAGTGTTGTTTTTATTTGAATTTCACGAATGGCTAGCGATGTGGAGCATTTTTTCATAGATTTGTTCGCTTCTTTAATTTCGTCCTCTGAGAAGTGTGTATTCATCTCAGATGCCCATTTCTGAATTGGGTCTTTAAATTTGAGGGTCCTGTTATATCTTACTTCTTTATAAATTCTAGACAGTAGTCCTTGGTCTGATTGCTTATTAATTAGGATTTTTTCAAAGTTTGTGGGTTGTCTTTTCACTCTGTTGACAATTTCTTTTGACATGCAGAAGCTCTTTAAGAAGAGTTTATCCCATTTGTTGATTCTTTCAAGAGCTTTCTGTGCGAATATATGTTTGTTCATGAACACTTTACCTACCCCTATGTCTTCAAGAGTTCCTCCTACTTTCTCTTCCAGGAGATTGAGTGTTTCTGTTTTAACGTTTAGATCTTTAAACCATTTTGACTTTAACTTAGTGCATGGAGATAGAGCTGGGTCAAGTTTTAGTTTTCGACATGTAGAAAGCGATGTGTTCCAGCACCATTTGTTAAAGAGGCTATTTTTCTTCCAGTGAGCTTGTGTAGCCCCTTTGTCGAAGATAAGATGGCTGAGTGTTTTCATAGATGCCTCTGCATCTTCTAATCTTTTCCACTGATCCTCAGGTCTATTTTGTTGCCAATACCATGTTGATTTTATCATAGTGGCTTTGTAGTATAATTTCAAATCAGGAATTGTGATGCCTCCTGCCTTGTCTTGATTGGCCAAGATTGCCTTAGCTATTCTAGGTCATTTTTGGTTCCAAATAAATTTTAGGATTGATTTCTCTATATCTGGGAGGTATGTTGGTGGCAGTTTGATAGGGATTGCATTAAATCTGTACAGCAATTTGGGAGTATGGCCATCTTCACGATGTTGGTTCTTCCTACACAGGAGCATGGAATATCTTTCCATTTTCTGAAATCCTCTATAATCTCTTTTCTTAGGGTGTTGTAATTTTCCGTGAAGATCTTTGACTTCCTTGGTTAATTGAATCCCAAGGAATTTCATTTTCCGCTGTGCTATTGTGAAAGGTATTGTTTCTATAGTTTCCCTTTCAGTGTGTTTGTTATCTGTATAGAGAAATGCTACTGATTTCTGCGTATTGATTTTGTATCCTGCTATGCTACTGAATTTCCCTACCAGTTCTAGCAGGTTCTTGGTGGAATTTTTGGGGTCTTCCAAGTAAAGGATCATGTAGTCTGCAAATAGTGATAATTTAACTTCTTCTTTTCCTATTCTTACTCTTTTTATTTCTCCCTCTTTTCTAATGGCTGATGCATGGATTCCAAGACTATATTGAATAGGAGTGGTGATAGAGGACATCCTTATCTTGTAACTGATTTAAGAGTAAAAGATTTCAGTTTTTCCCCATTTAGGATTATATGAGTTTTTGGGTTGTCATAGATGGCTTTTATCAAGCTAAGATAGAGTCCATCTATTCCAATTTTCTGTAGGACCTTGAACATGAATGAGTGTTGACTTTGTCAAAGGATTTCTCTACAGCAATTGAGATGATCATGTGGTTTTTAGATTTCAGTCTATTAATATAGTGTAATACATTTATAGATTTTTCGAATATTGAACCATCCTTGCATCCCTGGGATGAATCCTACCTGGTCATGGTGTATGATCTTCTTGATGATTTGCAGTATTCTATTTGCCAGGATTTTGTTGAGTATTTCTGCATCTATGTTCATGAGGGAGACTGGCCTGTAGTTCTCCTCTTTGGTTGTGTCTTTCCCTGGTTTTGGAATGAGTATTATACTTGCCTCTTGAAATGATTTGGGGAGGACTTTTTCCTTTTCAACTTTGTGGAAGAGTTTGTGGAGTGTTGGGATTATATCTTCTATAAATTTCTTGTAGAATTCAGCTGTGAATCCTTCAGGCCCTGGACTTTTCTTTGTCAGTAGGCTCTTTATTACGTTTTGTATTTCATTGGCTGTTATCGGCTTATTGAGAGTTGTAATATCTTCTTCATTCAGTTTTGGTAATTTGTACCTTTTGAAGAATCTGTCCATTTCTTCTGTATCTTCTATTCAGTGAGCGTAAAGATTCTCGAAGTAACTATTGATAATCTTCTGAATTTCCACTGGGTCTGTGGTGATTTCACCCTTTTCATTCCTTATCACTTGTACTTGAATTTTCTTTTGCCTCTTTTTGATGAGGTTGGCAAGAGGCTTATCAACTTTATTTAGTTTTTCAAAGAACAAGCTTTTTGACTTGTGGATTCTTTGAACTGTTTTTTTAATCTCAATTGAGTTAATTTCTGCTCTAATCTTTATGATTTCTTCCCGTCTTTCCGCTCTGGGTTTTGTTTGTTCTTCTTTTCCTAGTTGTTGGAGGTGCAACATTAAGGTGCTAATTTGTTCCCTTTCCGTTTTCCTAATGTGTGAGTTTATAGCTATTATTTTCCCTCTAAGAACTGTTTTCATCACATCCCATAAATTCCGGTAAGTTTTACTTGAATTTTCATTGAATTGTAGATATTGTTGAATTTCTTGTTGGATTTCTTCTACGATCCATTGATTGCTGAGTAGGGTGCTGTTTAGTTTCCATGAATTTAGCGGGTTTTTCTGGTTTCTTTTGTCATTTACTTCCAATTTCATTACATTGCGGTCAGACAGTATGCATGGGATAATTTCTCTTTTCTTGCATATACTTAGGCATGACCTCTGGACTAGTATGTGGTCTATTTTGGAAAATGACCCGTGTGCAGATGAAAAAAATGTGTATTCAGCTGTGGTTGGGTGGAACACTCTGTTCCACCAGGTCCATTTGTTCCAAGCTCTGGTTCAGTTCTGCTACTTCTTTGCTAACTTTTTGTCTGGTTGACCTATCTTTTTGAGATAAGGGTGTGTTAAGATCTCCTGTTAAGATTGTGTTCTTAGACATTAAGGTTTTCATGTCCCTTAAGATTTGTCTTTCATAGTTGGGTGCTCCTGTGTTTGGTGCATAGATATTTATGAGTGTTACTTCTTGCTCTTGAATTTTTCCCCTGACCAATATATAGTGGCCTTCTTTGTGTCGTTTGATCATTCTTGGTTTGAAGTTGAGATGGTCTGAGAACAGAATTGCTACTCCTGCTTTTTTCTGAGGTGCTGGGGCATGCAGTATTGTTTTCCATCCTTTGACTTTGAGCCTATGAATGTCATTTTGTGTTACGTGTGTTTCTTGTATACAGCATATTGTTGGATTTTGTTTCCTAATCCACTGTGCCAGTCTATTTCTCTTAATTGGAGAGTTGAGTCCGTTTACATTGATGGTTATAATTGAAATGTGCTGACTTACGTTTGTCATGATATTTAGCTGGTATTGTTTACTCCTTTGTAACCTGTGTTTAATTGACTGTCCTGTTTAGTGGGTTCCTTCCATTCTCTTGCATGGAGTTCTGGTCGTTGTGGTCTCTCTCTAGAACCTCTTTCAGCAGCCTGTGAAGGGATGGCTTTGTCATCATGAAATTCTTTAGTTGTTCTTTGTTGTGGAAGTATTTCACTTCTCCATCAAACTTGACAGAGAGTTTTGCAGGGTATAATAATCTGGGCTGGAATTTATTTTCTTGTAGGACTTGAAGAACTCTGCTCCATGCTCTCCTTGCCTTCATTGTTTGTGTAGAGAAGTCGGCTGTAATTCTGATGGGTTTTCCTTTGAATGTGAGCTCCTTCATCTCTCTAGCAGCTTTCAGTATATTATTTTTTTGTGTTGGATTTCTGCGATCTTAACTATTATATGTCTCGGTGTGTTTCTACTTGGGTTGAGGTTATTTGGTGTTCTGTATGCTTCGGTGACGTGAATGTTGGATTGTTTCCTCATATTTGGGAGGTTTTCTGCAATTATTTCTCCCTAAATTCTTTTTATGTCATTTGTATTGACTCCTTCATTCTCGTTGATACCAATTATTCTCACATTGTTCATTCTGGCATCATCATGCAGGTGATGGATTATTTTTTCCTGCATTCTTTTTGTTTTTAAGAGATCCTTTCTCACCTTTTCACTAGCTGCTCCGGCATCTTCAAGATCTGAGACTCTGTCTTCGCTTTCACTCAGACGGTTTTGTAGACTCGTGATTGCTATTTTTAGTTCTTCTATAACTCTTTGACTGTGTTTCATGTGTTCTATTTCTTTTCTGTATTGCTCATTCGAGGAATCCATCATATTTCTGATCTCCTCAATTTTTTTATCTATGTCTTCTTTAGAGGTAGTTATTAATACTTTTTCTGCTGTGTTTCTTCCAAGTTGGATTACCTCTGTATATTTCTGGACTTGTTTCGGTATTTCAGATCGTATGACTTCAAAAAGTTCTTTTTTGATTTCAGAACTTATTTCTGCTTTGAGTTCCTCATGATCTTTCTGCTATTGTTTCTTTGCTTCAGATGCTGTTAATTCATATATATCAGTTGGAATAGTGCTCTCTGTACTTGTTCTGGGTGAGCATCGTTTTTCCACCCAATGTTTCTAGAATTCATTCTTTATTTTAGATACTATGTATTCAAATATTTCTTTTTTAAGTTGGGGAATTACTTCTTGTTTTATTTCCTCTATAGCTTTCTGCTGTTGTTCCTTTGCTGATGTATCTGTTACTTCATTCGTTGCAGGTGAGCTAGTGTCCTCTGCCCTTCCTGATGGACTCGAGGTCTAGGATTGCATTTTTCCCCTTCTCTTTGTCATTTTGTATAGCACTGATCTTTGACCTTTGGTGTAGAGCTTTGGTGCAGCTATAACCTTAGCTTGTTATGAGATTCAGGTGCCAGTCTATTAAGTTTGAGATTTTCCAGGTATGCCTATCCTGGGTCTAACTGTTGTGTTCAGTTCCTTTTTTGCTGCAGCTCCTTTGGTTCCCCCTCTGTTGGTTCCCGGGGTCAGCCCTCCTGTGTCAGGCAGGTCGTTCCTCAGGTCGGTGGGCCTGGGCTTTGGTGGGTCTTCTGGGCTCACAAAAGGATAGTGGATGATCTTATTCACTGAGTAGGCTGTACTGAGCTGGCCAGCTTGTGCTGGGTCCAGATCTACAGGCCGTAACCCGCGAAGGCTGGGAAAGGTCCCTCTGGTGCAGTGGGCCTGGAGCCCTCACTCACAGGCCAGGGTGTGCTGAGTTTCATTTCGTAGCGTGGGACCGTGGATTGCTGAGAAATGTCCCTCCAGCATGGCAGGCTTGGAGTTCTCACTCCAGGGTGAGAACTGCACTGGGTCTGGGGCTGTGGAGTGGGACCGGTAATCACCTGGCAATGTTTCTCTGGCACAGTGTACCTGGAGCTGTCACTGGGCCATAGGGGGTAGTGGGCAGCTTAATCCCTGGGAAATGTATCTCAGGCACGACGGGCCTGGAGTTCTACACTCACTGACCTTTGATGCCCAGAGAATCGGGGAAATTCCCACTCAATCAGTGGGCTTTAGGTCAGGGGATCCGGGGAGGTGTTGGTGAGTGGGTCCTGAGGTTTCAGGCCAGTCACTGGCTTGGAGGGGTTGGGAACAGGGATCCGCGTAGCGCGCGTGGGAAGAAGCCAAAGGCTCTCTCTCAAACTCACCACACTCTCACTGATCTGGGAAGCCTGGTGAGTCCTGTAAATTCAGTCTCGCTGGGAGAGCTTGGCGCGGGATCCAGGAGGCCACTGGAGTCAGCCACTGTCTCAGGCGGGTCTCTGGCTGGGCGGGCATGGGTGGGATGGAGGAAGATGGCGGAGTTGGCCGCGCTGTCTCTGGCCATTCTCAGGGGCTGGGCGGGTGCGGGCGGGATGGAGGAGGATGGTGCAGTCGGCTGTGCTGTCTCTGGCTGGTCTCAGGGTCTGGGCGGGTGTGGGCGGGTTGGAGGAAGATCTAAGGTAGAGATTTAAAATAGACTGGGATTGTAACATGATACAAAACCCTGGATTCCATCTCCACTATAAAAAACAAACAAGCAGACAAAAAACAGTTAAACTTTATTGCTAATTGTATGGCCTTAGAGGTCAGACAGGCAACAATCTGCATGACAAAGAGTCGAGTTATGCACCCTTTTAAAAATTTATTTATTTATTTATTTATTTATTTATTTATTTATTTATTTATTTTGTATTTAAGAGGAAGGTCTACAGGATGCCCAGGGTCTCACTGGGTAGATCGGATTTACAGTGATCTCCTGTTTACAGCCTCCCCAAAACTGGGATTACAGTCATGCGCCACCATGCCCAGTCTCAATTGCCATTTCAGGGCACCCCAGGTGCAGGGCTGGCACTGCAGGCCCAGGAATCAAACCCCTGGCCCCTGTGCCTGCTTGCACGCACTTTATCCACTGAATTATTTAGTCATATGCACCCTCTTTAAATGCAATTATTTTTCCATGATAATGGTACCCTACATATCTACCTGATATTATGATTGTAAGAATTAAGTAAAATGCAAATGCAACACTTGTTTCCTTTCTACCACAGACAGGAGTTTAATCACTGGCTGATATTTCTGCTTTTTCCTGGGCTGCTCCATCAGAACCTGTTTATGAAAATCTGCATCAGTCTCTACCCCAAAGGATTTAATTTCAACCAAATATTCTTAGGTACCATTGGGCTCAATTAACAAGCCTAGAGTACTGTAGGTCCCTGCACAGCTAAATCATATGGCAGTCTTGAACTTTGTGAAGGTAAGAATGAATGTAATATTATAAATCTCTTGTTGCAGGTACCACGGACAAAAGAGTCATTGAGGTAGTTCTATCAATCCCAGGTTTCCAGCGATTCCTTTTGTGAAAGTTAAATCAGAAGATTACATCTGTCATTAGCTTGGGTTACCATGTTGACTATGCACTTGTCTTACAACAACTGTTAGTACTCTAGGATGCCTCACTATGGTCTTTAACCTGGAGGTTATGGCTAAACTTACATAGTTCCAGACCTGGAACCATTCTGAACTTCACTAGAACACACTGTACAGCAAGGCAAACTATCACCTGCTCTGTGCCAGGCAGAAGAAAGCTGGTCCCTCTCTGTGCCTGAGGCAGACCAATAGACAAAATAAAGTATGTGTATAGTGATCGCCTCTTCATGATTCCTTAATTATTCAACCCTGATCAGAAGTCTGAATTACGAACCCTCCTCTTCTGAAATACAAGAAATAGATAGCTCTTGTGAGATATACGACTTTTGAAATATTCCATTTGTTTATTATTTGTGAACATAAAAACAAAGCTGGAAGAAGAAAACTGAAAGTAAAAGTGGTTCTTAAATAGGTTGATTTACTCATCATATTTACTTTTCTGTCTTTAACTGTAGTCACATAGGTAAGTGTGTAAAATGTGACAAAATACCATGATCGTTATCATCATTATAAACCGCGGTAGCATTTCTCTCCTCCGAGTCTAAACACTCTCACACTGCACACATCCTAAACTTTGGCCTCTTTTTACACCATTTGTCACTTAAACAATTCCCTCTGCTAAGCCCAATGGATGCTGCACACGTGAAGCCTGCCAATGCTTTTAGTGCCTCTCAGTTTTCTCCACTATAAATAGCAGACACATAAACTCCCTAATTCCCTGCTGCAACTAATGGAATTCCAGTCTCCAAAATTTTCAACAGTTTCCTCCTCTGCAATCCAAGTACCTAAAATGCCCCATGCTTTGCCAGCTCAGGTGTCATCATTTGGGAAATACAACTTCACAATATTCTTTTTTTTCTAGTTCGCTTTTTTTCATTATTTGCAGTTCAGCAGCTATTAAGATCCAGTGTTGCAGAAAACAACAATAACAACAAAAGAGACACTTAATAGCTAAACTTAAAAAATCAAACTAGTCAGCAGCGAACAATGCCTTGTCAACATTTCTAAATGGAACAGAAAGGAGGCAGGCCAAAAGGACAGCGAGAGGGCAAAAGGAAGAAAGGGGTACTCGCTGATGGATGAGTGTGCACACGAGCTTCAGCTAATGGCTAAGAGGGACCTTCTTCAGCACACTGCGGAGGAGGAGGAAGGAAAGAAATGAACGGCTTCAAAGGGGCTTCCAGGGTCCCAAAATGGGCAGAGGCAGAACTGCTGGAGTCAATGGGATTTCCAGGATGCACCTACAAACCTCCCCCAGTGTCAAGGCTCTTTCTCCTCTGCAGCAGTGTGATCTCCCTTCTGTATCTTGTTCCCCCAGGGTCTTGCCCTCAAAGAGAAGAAAGAAACTCCCCAGGTGATGAGAGTTTAATATGCTCTCCCTCCCCAAGGCACTTGCAGAGACAGCAGAGACTTGCAATTCATCTCCAATGAGGAAAGAATTCAAGAGAAATTATTTCTGGAGATGGATGGAAATGGCCTGGGGAGGAGGAGGAAGAAACTTTCTGAGGTTATGGTTATTTGTACTGTTTCCTAGTGCTCTAGGGCCCACAGATGGTTGCAATTGAAGTATTATATTATCAAGACCTTTATGCTCCAACATAAAACAACAGATTTTAAGGAGGAGGAGACACTTAAGCCTAAAGAATTTTCCAGTCCTCATCAAACCGTTGTCCACAGGCATCTGTGTATTTGGTAATATATTCTTGAATAGGGTTTTTATGGTATATGTGGCTTCCTGGTAAGTCAATTCCAGAATTCAGACCACTCTGTGTTTCCTCCTGAATAAAAGAAAAAAAAAATCTTTTTCTGGCTTACTTTCATGTTGGACCAAGGATTCTAAGAAGACAGACCGCCCATGAATCCCAATCAATGATAACCATCTCTTCTTCTGAAGGGTTTATCTACTGCTTTACCCAAGATAACTGAACAAGGTTGTAATTGCTCTGCCTCTTCAAGGCACTGCTAGACTTCAGCCATTCAGCTGGCTTCACGCAGCCACAGAGTTCCATGGGTTGAGCTTGGTGCACCTCCTCTCTCCAGAAATTAGCACTATCAACTGTGATTTACAAAGTTTCAGGAATAATCCTCCCAATCTTCTGTTGATCTGTGCCCAATAGATTTAAATTAGTGTTTATGAGGTATTTTTTTTTTTATGTGTATTTGGTGCAGGGTCTCACTATGTAGATTGAATTTATAGTGATCCTCCTATTTTCAGCTTCCCCAGAACTGGGGTTACAAGTGTGCACCACCATGCCCACACTCTGTTGCTAGCTCAGTGTGCCCTGAAGACAGGGATGGCATGGCATGCTGGAGCTGGAATTGAACTTTGGTCCCTCCACTTGCCAAAGCAGGCTCTTAGTCTTATGAGCTATCTTGCTGGTCCTAGTCTTTCTGAGTTTTAAACAAGACCTGCTATTGAAAGTCTTGTCTGATTGTTTGCCTCACTGAAAATGAATTTCTGACAAAATAGTTTTGAGGTCCTTTCCTGTATAAGTTATTAATTAAAATTAGCACTTCTGAAAACCATGTGTAAAATGAGTTCATGTGACTTCCTGGTAAGTCAATTCCAGAATTCAGACCACTCCAGCGAGCCTTCCTACCAATATTTTTATCGCTCTCTATAGCTATTCTTTGGTTAATGTGTGAGCCAGCTTTCCACCAAGGCACACCACCTTCAACAGGAAATGTTTCATTAGGCTCACTAATGAGAATCAGGATGTAGCTGGCTGGCCCCAAACATCAGGACAGAAGAACGAGCAAAGCAAAGTGCTTTGTTTAAGGTGAATGAAAAACTGAGCAGCACAACAGCTCCAGAGACTGTAAAGGGAAGAAAGACCAGAAAGAGACCCATGACCACCTCTCCACCACCCACCTGCCCCCAGAAAAGTGTCCTGCCATTCACTCAACAGATCCCCAAACCAATCAAGTTGAATCCCTCAAGTTTATCAGTCATGGTCTGCATAACCCTTTGTAGACTGTTTTTCATTGGCGCTGCTTACATGACAACTTTACATGAATATCTAATAAAATCACTGATTTTATAAATATAAAATAGTGACTTTTTGAGTGGAATCACATGAAATACTTGAAAAGACAAAAAGCAGCCTCCAGGGGGGAAAAGGGATCAGGTGAAATTATTTCTCGGATGGGACGGAGATGGCCTGTGGAAGATGGAAAAG
The DNA here is from genome assembly GCA_004027165.1 of Ctenomys sociabilis. Classification (NCBI taxonomy): domain Eukaryota; kingdom Metazoa; phylum Chordata; class Mammalia; order Rodentia; family Ctenomyidae; genus Ctenomys; species Ctenomys sociabilis. Next base: position 22,404 of record PVKA01015994.1, on the reverse strand, counting down.
AAATTTGCTGGAGTTGGGGTCATGTGCACTACCATAGCACTCTAGGGCACACAGGTGTCTGTGCCTGTCAGACTTCAGTGAACAGCCTATTTTCAGTGAAAACTTAAGATGTATGCATTTCAATGCACATAGGGTTTATCTACTGCACCACCCAAGATAAGTGTTTTGTTTTTTGATACGTAGTCATTTTTTTTTTTGTCTCTCCTTTCAAACCAGGTTTCACAATCTTGAAGAAAGAAAAATCCATCATTTAATTTTACTCAAGGACAAACCTTACAGTCACCTTTTACTTACCTGTTCACACTAACCCATCACCAACTGCATTGGCTCTAACTTGAAGAGAGAGTTGAATGTGGCTTATCTGAAGTACCATGTTGTTATCAACTTTCAAGGCCGTGCCATCGCTGCATCACGGCAAATTTCCTACATAGTTGTTTTGCTTGCAGAGACCCATCTCTCATGCAGGCCCCATTCACCGCAGCAGCAGCAGCAGCAGCATCTGGTTTTTCTGCCATGGCTACCCTGAATCCTGGTTTTTTGGTTATTTTTTTTTTTCTTTTGTCTTCCAACATTCTGATCAGAACTAAAGTGAAACCAAAATCAATATATTTTCCCCATGGACTCAGGCAGTAAGTGTTCTGGCTCCTGCCAAATTCTCCAGACTAATTTCTAAGCTCCCTCTCTCTCTCCTGCCATGCTAAGCTCGCTGGTTCCCTAATTCTCTGCCAAGCACATCCCTGCCTCTCCATTGGTGGCACATTGCCCCAGATAACAGCACAACTCATCGCGTTTCTTTCAGGGCTCTATTCTACGTTTAGTCTCTGAAAGAGACCTCTGATGACTCCCTTCAATCAGCCCCTTCATTGTTTTCTGTTTGTTTTTTGTTTTTTTTTTACCCATTTCATTTGGTTTCATGGCATTCATCTCACTGAAACAGATTATTTAATTATCTTCTATACTTTAATATAATTTCCATGAGGTCAAAACTTTTATTTTGTTTACAGCAATACTATTATAATTTCTGGACCCATGCTACAGAAGATCCATTAATACTTCTTATATTAGTAAATGGACACATTTGTTACTCAACTTTATAATTAGGGTCTAGATGTCATCCCTGAGCCTCACTCAGTCATTGGTAGGGCTTTTTCAGAGTGGCTAAATCTAGAGCAAATGACACCAAGGTTGATTAATAGTGCAGTAGTGAGATCCAGAGCACGAGGATTAGTGTGAGTGCTACCTGCCCTAAGTAACCTGACAAAATATAAGAAAGAGACAGAAAGGATTGTGGTGACTCCCTGATTGCCTTGCTGACTTCTCCGCACCATGAACTGTTTCCCCTTTGCAAGGCCAATCTGCCAGGCCACCCTGCCTTACAGCTAGACGATATGGACTGAAACTTCTACACACTGTGAGCTAAATAAGCCTTTCTTCTTTAACTTTGGAAAAATCACTAAGACATTCAGTAATGATTTAAACTCTGTAATAGATAGTAAAAGATAGCAGCTATCTATTTCCCCCTTTCCTGAATGTGCCTACTCTTCCATGAGTAACAAGGTCTAATCCCAACCCATATGAATGCTTGCTGGCCTTTGTTGGCCTTTGTGACTTGCATTAGCAAGTAGTGTGACAGAAGGAGACACTTGTTACTTCCAATGGTAAGTCACAAAAGCCTTCCAGCTTCCATCTGACTATCTCAGAACTAACTCTTTGACTTTTTCTGGGGAACCAGCCACTGGCATAGAAGCTCTCCAGCTAGTCCAGCCAAGATTTGGCTAAGAGCCAGAGTTCACCAACTATCCCACTAGTGATAAATTGTGTCTGCTTAGTGAATCTAGTCTTCAGAAAGCCAGGTTGAACCACTACTGCATGGCAACTGCATGCCTTCCAAAGCAATCACTTCACAACTGAGCACCATCAACTCACTGAATCACAAGAAGCAGTAAATTTTTTTAAGCTGTCAAATTTTGGTGTGTTTTTGATATACTGCAACAAATAAGCACACACTCTTAAAATATAGTTTTCTTGGGCTGGGTGTGGTTGTGTGTGCCTGTGATTCCAACACCTAGAAGGTTCTTGTGGTGCTTAGTGAGTTCCAGGTCAGCCTCTGATACATAGTGAAGAAGAGGAAGATCAGCGACTGAGCTAATGATTAATCATGCTGTGCTGATGAAGCTTCTATAAAAGGACCTGAGACAAGGCATTTGAAGATCTGGTGAGCTGCTGTGTTCACGGAGGTTGTCCCACCCAGAGTAGGGAAGAGCAGCCTTTTTGCCAGTGCCCCTGGCCTTCTGCCTTCATTCCTAGTTCTGCTCAGGGAGATTTTATTTTTGCTGTGCTCAGCATTCTTGGACAGAAGACAGTAGGATCTTAGTCTTGGACTAAGACAGTAGGATCACAATGAGTTCAAGCTGTAGAGTGAGTCCCTGTGCCAAACAAACAAATAAATAAGTAAATAAATAAATTTTTAAAAATGAAAAAATGGAAAACTCCAGAAAAACAATTCATGAGTAATTTTAATTCACTTTATAGTATATTACTATAGTTGTACTAGTTTACCATTAATTATCATTATAATATTTAGCTGTGCCTGATTTATAAATTAACCTTTCATAGGTGCATATATATAGGAAAATTACTGTAAGGGCTGGCCAGATAGCTCAGTGGACTAAAGTGCTTGCTTCCGCAGAACCCAGTGGCCTACGTTCGATCCTCCCCTCACCCAGCATGCTTTGTTGGCCCCACCTACAGGACACATGGAAACTGCAATTGAGACTGGGTGTGGTGGTGCACCCCTGAAATTCCAGCACTAGGGAGGCTGAAAACAGGAGAATCACTAGGAGTCAATCTAAGTAGTGAGACCCTGTACACTCTGCAGACCCTGTCCTAAATTCATAAAATAAAAATGAAAAAACCCAAAATTATTATAAAAGGTTCAATACTGAGTTTTCAGACATCCATGCATTGTTTTAGGAAGGAAATGCTCAGGAGAAGGGGGCACCATTGTATTACACAAGGAAGGAAAAACTTAATGATGAAATATCCATTTACCCTCTCCAACACAATAACGTTTGTAGAGCTTGTTGTCAATGAAAATACTTTACATTTGCTTACATAATTTTCTGTGTCATAATTGTTTACTGAAGTGATGATTTTAACTACTAGCTAATTCTACTCTACTTGCCATATTCATCATGAAAGATTGCTCTAGACAGTAATCTTTTATGACTTGCTTTACTATGGATCTTTCAAGCTAAAATTCACAAGGATTCGTTGTGTGCCAAGCTTGAATGTGCTTTTCACTTCATTTCCCAGCAACTTCAAGAATAGAGAAGATGGAAAAATCCCATGTGATGCAGTACCTCAAGGTTGCTACAGTGGAAACACCAGCATTAGAGAGAGTGGCAGTGCCTGCTCTTCGCCTTAGGTTTTTAGGGCACCAAGATGTTAGGAGTGGCAGAACTGAGCAATTCAACATCTTCATGTTAAGGAAGAGTAAACGTAAATCCATGGACTTACCAGCACCAACCCAGTCAAATGTTCTTTCCACTTTCCTGCTTTGCTGTGGAATGTACTTTGCACTTGCTTATGAAGATGGCTTTGTCTTGTACTTGAAGATAATAGCATATCATGTCAACAAAGTCTCCACTAGGAATCTGTGTCTTGAGGGATTTTAGAACCCAGAAGAGTCATGGGGTGTGTCTGTCTTTCTCCAGTCTGTGCCTTCACCACCTCCTCCCTTCCCTCCCTGCAAGTAATCACTGGATTTTGAATGTTTATTCTGGAATCCAAGACTCTTATGCATTTTCTGGAAATTGATCTTTTAAAAATATGCAAATATAATATTCCCTATGTCTTTTGAAAAGCTCCACTGAACAATACAGAGCTCAACTGTGCACAAAACCCCGTGCACACTGATTTCAGAAAGGTGACCTCCTAGTGTTTGTTAGTAGAATAATCCTCTCAATAACTACTTTCAATTATTTCTGGCTTTCCTAAAGAAGTAGCTCTTGGTGAAAAATAGCCAAACTCTTACTGTAGCAACTTTCTAAGATGAAACTAGAAAGTCCACAGAGGCTGTGGGGAACTGATCTGCAAATGTCAGTGGCACCAGGATGATGTTCACAGGATCGTGCTTAGTAGACTATGGAAGGGCACCTTTGGGCAGCGTATAGGCCTCCCAAAGCAGACAGCACCAGGGTGCTGTGCGAGAGTGAGGATGAGGGAAGGCAACATGGAGAAGCATCGGCACTGAGTGTGCTGAAGCCTAAACTGTGCTCATGTCTGTAGCCCATGCACTCTGGAAGCTGAGGTAGGAGGATCCTGTTCAAGGCCAGTCTGCACTACACAGTGACCCTGTCTCAAGAAAAAGCAGGAAGGGGCTAACAGAAATGACATCCTGATTAAGGTATTTTAAATGTATGCACAAACTTCCCAAAGTAAGCACACTTATCATGTAGTAACAAGCAAACAAGAAAGGAGGTGCTGATTTGGTCACCACAGAGCTGGCAACCAGCACTCTGACTTCTGCAGGAGCGCTGGGGAAGCTTCATGAATTTCATTAAGAGTCACTGTAGGGACAGGAACAAATGCACATTTCTGAGTTGTGCTGAATTCCTGGCAGAGTCCTGCAAACTGCCTGTAGTGTAAGCAAAGTCGTGCTGTGGGATGTGGGCATAGGGTAGGACAGGTATGCCACACACCCCCAGAGTGACACTGCATGAGCTCACCTATGCCTTTCAGCCCCTGCACCAGACGCTGGAGTCAGCATCAAGGCCTTATTGCTTGTTTTGTTCTTGGTGGTATAGATATTGCACCCAGGGCCTTAGCACCTAGCTCTATCCCTAGTGCTTTTTCTCAGTTTCTTCTTTTGAGACAGGGGTTCACTAAGTCTTTAATTTGATTCTATTAATTCCACGTCTCTCCTCTGTAAAACCCAAAGGTCTAAGATGAGTATTAAATGGGATATATATATATATATATATATATATATATATATATATATATATATATATAATCCCACATAGATACCATATATGTGTGTGTGTGTGTATTATATCCCACATATATATCATAGATAGATAGATAAATAGATAGGTAGATAGATAGAGATATAGTCAGCATCAGTGTGGCCTTGATGTTGACTCTAGTATCTGCTACAGAGGCTGGAAGGCACAGGCCAGCCTGAAGCAGTGCTCCTCTGGGGGTGTGTAGCATACCTGTCCTACCCATGCTTACCTGCAAGTAGTGGAGAAATATTTCTTTTTCCCTACAGCCCTTACTCTGTCTCACTTGCACAGAGTAAGATAATGATCTCATCCAGCAAACATGAGAGAGGTGGAAAAGTTTGTTAAAATATGAATGAGAGATAATACAAAAGGCATGACTTTGAACCCAATCTCATACATTTTTAAGAGCAAATTATCAAATACATATTACTGGAATTAAATATAATATATATACATATACTATATATATGTTTTATATACATATATATATATGGTCTAAGTTGAGTATTAAATGGGATATATATATATATATATATAATATCCCACATATATATCATAGATATATGTATATATATGTATATATTATATCCCATATATATATTATATATTATATATTGTGTATTGTATATTATATATTATATATTGTATATTGTATATTATATATATTTATATATATATATATATAGAGAGAGAGAATGGATAAAAAGCTTTTGCAAATAGAGTTGAAAAAACACTAAGCCACTGCGAGCAGTGAGACATGCCTGTGATCCCAGCACCCGGAAAGTTGAGGAAGGAAGGTTGCTGTGAGTTCAACACCATCTGGGCTACATAGTGATACGAAGGCGCTGTCAGTTGCCTACAAGGCCATGACCTCTTATTGTGTGTAAGATTACCCCCAGTATGATTCTCATATAAATTCCCTCTCTTACTTCTCTCATCTCCCTTGAATTGTTATGAATTAAAGTCATTACCCATTTCCATTCAACCATGCTGTTTACTCCCCTGTTTGTTTGCTGTATTCTTTATTATTCCTTATCCTAGAGTGTGCTATGTGTTTATTAGAGATATTTCAACTGGGCTCATTTTTATCTCATCAAAATTATCTTTCTTGCCTGCAAGTAATGGAGAAATGTTTCTCTTTCCCTATAGCCCCACCAACAGTTGCTATTGTTGGTTTCTTGGCAGTAGCCGTTGTTCTGTGTTGAGATGGAATCTCAGTGCTGCTTTAATTTGCACTGATGGTCGTAGTGTAGACTGCGCAACCACTGTGAAAACCGGTGTGAAGATCCCTCAAAAAACTTGAAATAAAGGTTCCATTCAACCTAGCCATTCCTCTTCTTGATGTGTTCCCCAAAAATTAAAAACATCTTTTCATGGTGCTATATATGCACCAGTGTTTATTGCAGTAGTTAAATATTAGAAATAGCCCAGATGGCCACCCACTAATGAATGGTAAAGACGTGTAATTTTATATGGAGAACTACTTGTAGACAAAGAAGTTCTTGTATGTGGAGTACTACTCTGCCATATATAAGGACATGCTTGAGACATTTCTAGGTAAATGGATGCACAATGAGGCCATACTGTGAACTGAAATAAATTGATCACACATATGCCAATAACATATTGTGCTTTGTTGTGAGAAACAAAAAAGAGTAAATAAGGACCAAAACGTATAGTAGATATTGTGAAATAAGAAAATGTTCAAATGAGAAGAAGCAATAGGGATGAGGAGGAGAGAAGGATGGAAAAGAAAAAAATTTTCTGAGAAAAGAAGTAAAAATGGAAACAAGGATTTTGTAGATAAGAAGGGGAATAGAGGTTGAAAATAGGGTAAAGGAATGGAGGAAAAAGAAGAATCAAGTTAAATCGTGTACAGGTACAAATTCCCTATAGTGAATGTGATCATTATGTATGCCCCAAATATGCCATAATTTAATTAATTAATTAATTAAAAGTAAGTATTTCTGTGCTTAACATAAACAAAAAAGCATAAACAATGATCTTCCTTTCATAAAGAGACCATATTGCGGGATCCAGATTATGACAGGGATCTGCAGATGCCTGAGTCTCAACAAGCCGAGCAGCAAACAGCTCCTTCAACCTGGGCAACACTTTGTAGCTTTAGATACCCCAAGGGAAGCCAGGAGGAGCACAGGCACGTCATCCTTTCTGAACTCCATGCATCTTCTGTATGTATTAAGCATGAGGGAGGCTCAGGGCATAGAACGGTGAGCCAAAAAGACTAAACTGCATCACATAAAATAGATGCATGGGCCATTCAATCAATAGTTGTAATAAAAGAAATCTAAGATTTCTGTACTGTAAGTAAAAGGAAGGAAAGAACATAGCATTGTAATGGGGTAAAACTGAGAAAGGGGCATGGAGGGATTTGACTTTTTCAGAAAGCCAGTAAATATGGAGTTTGAAATGTAACTGAAAACCCCATTTGCAGGGTTCAGAAAGAGCACAGCTCAGGAAGAGGAACAGCACCTTTGGTGGAGCCTGTAAGTAAAGCTGTTGCGTTCTCTGGAGCAATCAGCAGAAACCCAGAGGGATCTGATGAGTCAGTAGAGCCTAGAAAACAAAGGTAAACATGGCACGTTATGTAGAACTTGGAAACGAGCAGGAACTCCAAGGGCAGTTAGATATAATGTAGCTATCAGTTTTGCTACTCTAGACAAAATATTGATTACAAAGGGCGGGGCTGGGGAGTGGCTCAGTGGAATAAGTGCTTCCCTGGCAAGCATAAGGACCTGAGTTCAATCCCCGGTTCCACCAAAAAAAAAAAAAAAAAAAAAAAAAAAAGGGCTAATATCTCCCACGTTTATTCAGTTGGTATCATATGGGTATATTACCTCCCCAAGAGCTGTCAATCACAATAGATGTAATATTGAAGTATTAATAATTCCTTCTTATGGGAACTTCATAAATTTATAGATCTTATGTTTGTAGTTTATACCTCAAGCATAGAGATAAAAGCACTGAATTCACGTCTGAATATGTGTGTGGTTTAAGTGGACAGTAGATTTTACATTTCAAAACACATATAGAGATTTTCCACTTACCACTTCAAAAACTTAGCATGAATTAAACTGAGTTTTTCTTTGCTTATGAACTGATAAACTTGACCTAATAGAATAAAATTATATGCTTTTCCCCTCAGCTTTATTGAGGTACATATGTATACTTTAAAACAATTCCTTTAGTACAAATCTTACAGAAAATTGGCACTATTTAAGAAGACAAAGCCTGCATCTGACCACATGTAGAGATAATGACTAAAGTCAACTGAAAAGTTAGATCCCATGGCCCTAAACCATCTTTTAGTCTGCTGCCCAAGAAACTTGAGGAAGTGGGCCACTTCACGAGAAACTAAACTCCCCAAGGTCAACGAACACTCAGGACATAGGAGAACCTGTACTGCAACATCAGGAAACTCAGGTGAGCTCCAAATTTTCTGAACAAGGAGATTATGGAACCACAGAGGAAAGAGACTGAAGTTCTATAGTGTGCCTGGGGAGAGTCACATGGGGAGAAAACTTTCTCTCAGGCTCTCACAGAGAGCAAACTGGTCAAGCATTGGCCGTGACTCATCCACATGGATGACACAGACAAAGGATCTTCAGAATAATGTACAGGACTACAAGATAAACCCTGAGGGTACTTCACTGACCACATAAGAAACATAAAGCACATGTGTTGGTATATAAGTCTTGCTCTATCTAGGTCTTACCCATCCAACAGAAAAGTATAAAAATGAAGTATACATCGTGGGGCCATAATATTAAGCTGAGCTGTAAATGGCTATGGTCGAAAACTTCTTTCAATAACTCACTATTGTTGTGGAATGCTGGACTGTGTTGGACTGTGTTGTCAAGTTCAAGCACCTAAGTTAGTTGAATGACAATGGAGTGCCCATCTCTGACAGGTGTAGACAAAGGAAGGGTTGTAGAAAGAAAAAATCATGATGTGTGTGTATAGACAGTACAGTTGGGATAGATAACACTGTGCTTCTACATAATCCTATGAGAGGCAAGATTTTCACTGATGGTGGTTGGACAGGATATTATATTGGCTTCTAGTACTATGGTCATCCACCAGGAAAATAATTATTGAATTTTTGATATAATTCAGGTATAAAAAGTAAGATAAGTAAACAGCTATGCTCTTAATTTACTGATAAGAGTCATCTGCTATAATAATGTCTGTAAGTATAATATCATGTATGCACCTTGTACGATATCAAAACACTATGAAAACAGTTTGCAATGTATTAATTAAATCTGTGTTGTTCAGGTGTCTTAAAACTTTCTGATTGATATTTGTACTTCAATAAATAAAAAATAAAAAAAAGAAAGAAACTAAACTCCTGTCCTCAATACTGCAGTCTGTCCACAGGAATCTCTGGAGTAAAGATTCCAAGTAAATTTTCAATACGTTTATATGTTTCCTAAGGCAAGGAGTCTCACCTGCACAGAGTAAGATAACAGTCTCATCCAGCAATCTCAATAGAGGTTGGAAAGTTTGTTAAAATTTACACTAATATGATGAGTGAGAGACAGTACAAAAGGCATGACTTTGAACCCAATCTCATACATTTTTGAGAGCAAATTATCAGATGCATGTTACTGAGATGAGCAAGCTACCAGTTTCACACCTCACAAATAATAATGCATTAGGATGTCTTGCGGGCTCAACTGAGTTCCTCTACCTTTTGGATCTCTTGTCACTTCCTTTTTCTCTCTCCTCTTCTCCCTGGCTTTCTTCTTTCTCGAGTCCTATCTACAGATAGCATTATTCATTTGGTTTTGTTTTCTGATTGTCATAAAAGTAGAAAAAAGAGCCAGATGTTTACAAAATTCTTACTTCTCTCTGCAATATGGACATGTAGGTACCAGCTAGACAGACTAAGAGAAATACATAACCCAGTTCCTGAAAATGTGTGAATCTTTTCCAACCTAATAGTGCATATACACACATCTGAAACTGATAACCAGCTGAATAACCCCCCCAATCCACATTTCTGGTGAGACATCTCATTTGAGACACCTTTTCAAGTACTGAAAGGTGAGCCAGGGGACAGGCAGTCAGGATAAGGTTATTCTGATGGGTGGTTTAATTTATGGGGTTTATTTGTATCCGCTATCGTTCAGCAGGAAACCTTGTAAATGATGTTTGCAGGCACTAAACTGTGATAACTGAACTGATGAGTTAAAGACTTGACTGAACATTTAATGTTGCTTATTAAATAATTATGATGAGGTTTGATGAGTGTCTCTGATTCCCTGAACTTCCAACTGAGATTTTCAGCATGGGTTTCATTAGACAGACGTAGATAAAGCCTGCTGCAATCCAGCTGCAAATAAGCTTGCAAAACATTTGAGCTAGAAAAACCTCAAATGTGAATAATTTAGCTCTTGGTATATCTTTCTTGGTCCTTCAACTAGTATTTCATTTTCATCTGCTGGGGGAGTAGAGGCAAATTATCCTATGCCTATGGGATTTTTAGAGTACCACTGCAAGGTAACCATACATGTACTTAATTAAAAATTAATCTATAGCCTTTGTGAAAAGAAAATATTATTCCATTTTAAAATATAAATCTTATTCTTTTTTTGTTGTTGTTGCAGTAATGGGGACTGAACTCAGGACCTGGCCAGGCAAGCACTTATTCTACTGAGCTATCTCCCCAGCCCCATGAATATTATTTTGATTTAGCAGTTATCCTTTTTCCAGAATAATGGAGTTATATCACCCAGTACAGGTGATCAAGAAGCACTATGATGTATGGAAACCAGTGGGCTTGGTCAGTGTCAGAGCTAGGTTCACTTGCTGGAGACAAGTGTAATCTACTTTGGAAACACCTCCATGTGCTGCTTTAAGGGCTTATTAGACCTTTCTGCAGTGTAGTTTCAAATCAAAGGACTGAGAATTTGTAATGTTTCTCTATCTTCATCTGTGTTATTTTTAATGGCAAATTCAATTTACATACTTCACTTATGCTTTCATTGTTGATATTTGTAAAGTTCGTGATACAAGCCTACTCCACTTTAAAAAAGAAAGTACCTTGCATTAGAGTGAAAGGATTGCTGGAATTCAAGTGGCACCTGAAGGTGGAGGTTAGGGCTGTAGGATGTAGACCCTCATTATTTGTGTCTAAATTCTCAATTTGTTTCCCACCAGCGGTATAGCAAATCTTAGTCATGGCATTCATGAGTCCCTGAGTCCTAGTTAACCTTTGAGATGGCTAAAAATACATCTAAGAAATTCTTGGAATTCTTTGGTCTCAGTTATCTTAACAGAAAAAAAATTAAGCCATTGAGCCCTATTTATGCTCATGTTTGAAAGTACTTGATGATTTAGTAAAAATTTCTTTAGAATTTAACATTTTTGTCTAATTATATATTATACTATATTATTTATTATAGTACATTATTTTGTTATATTATATATTCTGAAGAAATATAATTTTTAATTACTGATGAATATTTAACTGGTCCACAAAATGATACTTTGACAAAGTTATTTTAGAATATATATATATATATATATATATATATATATATATATATATATATATATATATATAGTGGAGGCAGGGATTGAACTCAGGTCCATGCATTTCCCAGGGAAGTGCTTATTCCACTGAGCCATGTCCCCAGACCCTAAAATATTTTTAATGCAGAATTTCAGCATGCAATTTGACTTACAGTTTGATGGGCTTCCAGAGACTTAGAAAACATTGATATACCTATTTCTCAATTCCTAACCCATAAATTACAAATGAGTAAAGCACCTAAACCGATTTCATTTTATATTAATTCAAGCTTCAGGAGCAATTAATAGTGTCAAAGAATCATTCGAGGTCATTGCCTATAACTAACCATGTCTATAGATATGACAATGATTTGGATTTAAGTTGTTTGACCCTTTTTCCTTGGTATTTTCCTTGTGGGATTTTTTTTTTTTTGTTCCTCTTGCATTACCATGGATCTTAGAGAAGAAAAAAAGTAAAAGAGACAAATGCAATAGCAATCTGCTGGACAGTAGAGAGTTGCTATGCATTTGATTTAACAAACCTGATGTAGTGAACCCCAGATATGAGTTTCATTCCAAATGGTGTCCTTGGAATTATTCTTCAAAATCTTTCTCAAAATATAAAATTCTCACTTTTATTTGACTTTAGAGGTATATTCTTGATGAGCACACCTGTCTAGCTAGATAACACACTTACATATATATTCTGTAAATAAAATAACAAATGTAAAATCCAACACGCAGTGATTCTTAACCAGAAAGTAATGTAGCAGACTCAACCTACCTTTCCCTTCAATCAGGGAGCCAATAGTAAAACTTTGTTTACTAGCCTGTCATCTGGTCTCCTCTAAGATGTATTTCTACATTTTTCTCACCCTGATTAGTCCTTAGATAAGAAAATAAATCCTTGGAATTCAAATTTAGCTAATCCCACTGGTCCATGATCAAAGCTGGATGCTAGCAATTGTTCCCTGTTTACATCTGAATTTTCTCTAAAGTAAGTATTATTTGCCCTAACACCCTGTCCCTAGTACTCTGTTTTTCTAGACTTTTGGCTTGCTTTTCATCCAACTCTAAGATTAAATGCTAGCTTCCTCCAGAATAACTTCTCGCCTTTTTTGCTTGCTGTTTCCCAGAAACTGTCTCTCATTTTCCAATTTTGCGGTCATCATGACCTGTTTTGAGCTTGGGAATTGGCCAAACAACTTTATCCCAGTGCGAGGGTTTAATAAATAGCTAAAGCAAAAATACTCCTTAAAGAGGAGGGAATTTTGGGGGAGACTCAAATAAAAACAAAAAAAATGAATTTTACAAGCCACTTGAAAATTTTATTTTCTGTATGAAAAGAAATTAGTCAATAATTAGTTAGAAAACCTAGGATTTGGGCATATCTTTTCAGCAGAATATAATTCAATCTACCACAGTATATGTATATTAAAATATTGTATAATACTCAATTTTTATAATCATTTTTTCATTAATCACAATAGAGTATCATTAATTTTGCCCCTGTGATCCATAAAGCCTAAAAAATATCTGCTAACAGTATTTATTTACCTATTAAAGTCATTACCCATACCTAAATATTAGCCCTAGGGCTTCTTTTATATTCTTTACTGTCTGTTTGGTTTCTAAAATTGCCACAGATGAACAGCTCTTTCTTTTGTGTATGTGTGTGTGTGTGTGTGTGTGTGTTTTATTAATTTTATTGAGAAACAAAAGGCAGAGACAGTTTAAAGACTGATTAATAGGACAGTTTCAATAATTAATACATTGCATATTGCTGTCTTCATAGTGGTTATTCACAGTATAAGATGCAGACATGATATCCTTCCAAACACTATTAGTACAAATGTTTTTTCTCACCGAATTAAGAGAAAGTAGCTGTATATCTATCCTATTTTGTATATACAGATACAAAATGGTCCTTCATTTATATCCCCTTTTTTTGTTTAGTTTTGTCAGAGATGGGTATTTATTTAATTATTATGAATCAAAACATGATAATAACACCATAAATAAGCATAATGGTATCTACATAAGCAAGATAGTTTGAAAGTTTATTCAATGTGATTAAATTAACAATGTGAATACTATAATAAATATCACAAAATATTGTTAGTAATCCAAGGATAATTGAAATGCAAAATGTTCCATTTACCATTTTCTCTTCCCTCAAAAAACAACATTAAATTGAATTTAAAAAGTGAGTATAATTTATTTTTAAATGTAAAATGTATGTTTCATCCCAAAAATATTGACTTTGAGAAATGACCTATAACTTTTAGCTAAAATCAAATCAAAGTGGAGCTTGTAAATGAAAATATCCCAAATATAATTATATTGCCTCACTAGAAAACAAATTGCGGACTAACTGCAGGTTAGACTTCTAGCAGCAGTGGTGAGAGCCAGCATATCCAGCCATATTGACATAAGAGCAAAAAAAGGCACAAATTAGATGCAGTGAGTCATAAGGTTGCTGAGATTTCTTGAAGTCCTAAATCTCACTTGCAACTGCCTTTGTAAAAAATGGACCACCTATGCTTTTAAAGAATGAAGGCCATCAATCTTACAATGCAAGGCAGTGACCAGGGCAAAAATGCCGAGCTTCCATCTTTTTCTCCTGAATTCTACTATCCCCAAGTAAACTCAACATACCATACCAGAAAAGAAATCTGAGAAACCAAGAAATTTCCCATAAGCTTCTTATCTTTGAGATAACAACCATTATCAAATGTACTTGAATACAAAACAATAAATGAAAATCATCAGTTAAACTAAAGAAACCAAATGATGCCAGAAAAATACTGTTCCAATAAAAATTATGATATTGCAGTTGCTGTAAAAATTCTTACACAATAGATAACAACAAGTAAGTTCCAAACTTCATTTATATCCAAGATTTTTGGGCAGTGGCTTTAGAATTTGAGGCAGTCAAAAAGCAGATGGTTTAACTAAGATTCAAGTCCCATTTTTTTCCCCATTTGCTCCCTGAAACAAGGCAGTCAGACTAAGGGAAGAGCCATCCCAGATTCACAGGGTTGTCATGTGCATGATGGTTTGATGTATATTTTTCTTAAGGAAGTTTTTGGGGGGAAGAGGAAAGTTATAGTATTTTTACTCCAACAAAAGGCCTCACATTTAAAATTATGTTGATGAAATTACTTCCTATCATCAAATAGGCACCTTAGACTATGAGTCATCAACAAGAATGAAAGGCAGCAAAAGCATTTTGACCACCATGGAAACAATAGCTACAAAACATATCCAGTGCCTAACTCCAAGGCATAACCTCATAGTTCAATGTGACGGAGAAGCAATATAACACTTTTATGGGTAGTAAAAAGAGGGGAAATGCAATTCTTTTTTCTTTCTTCAGTGGTGGTGATTTATCACATTTTGGTTTTAGACCTTCTTAGTTTCAAGCATTCTCCTTCTTGACTACAGGGTGTGGCCAAGATCCAGACTGGAAAGAGCAGCAAGTCCTGGTGACGGTGGGAAGGCTGCCAGAGGACAGAGGCTGGGAACAAAGAAGATGCAGCTCGAACCCAGAAGAGAAATAAACTTTGGCCTTCCAGTCTAGTCCAACTCTTTCATTTTGGGTAATCCAGCCTCCTGAGTGCCCAGGAACTGGTCAAACCTCAAGTTCCTTCTCTCGCCACAGTAGGCTGAATATCCCTGCTACTTTCAGCCAAGGGTTAGGGCTTCATTTTTATCTTGGTTAGCATTTAGCCTTTGAAATATACCCTGTGCTAAACAACGTACTTAACTGCAGACTGTCCACAAAATCGTCATGTTGCACTCACTCTCAAGGGCTGTTTTCCCTTCCAGCTTAGTAACATTTTTGTCTTCCACCAAATGGCAAATGTAGCTTGAATGAAATAAAAGATATGTTTATAGAGTTCGTGTAGGTGCATTGTGCTTATGCAGGTTCAGTGTCTATATTCCTTCACAGTGATTTAACATAACCGTTTAACACAATATCAATCTAAGGAATGTGCCAATAGATTAATATTTTCTTATATATGCTGTACTCTTATTTCGTCTATATGAATGCAGTAATATAGTAATTTTCCCTTTGTTCATAATAGTTGAATTAAGGGCCAGCCAAATAGCTCAGCTGATTGAAGTCCCTGCAAGCAGGCTCAGGGGCTAGGGTTCGATCACTAGGCCTGCCATGCCAGCCCCACCCCTAGGGCACGTTGAGAGTGCAATTGAGACTGGACTTGGTGTCACGCACCTGTAATCTCAGCTCTTGGCAGGCTACCAACAGGCAGATCACTATGAGTCCAATCTAGTAGTGAGACTCTGAACACCCACTAGGCCCTTCCCTAAAATACAAAAAAAGATAAAATAATAATAATAATAATAATAATAATGATAGTTGAATCAGTAGGGGATAATAATTTTTAAACATTCTCAGGAAAAACAGCCTGAAATGTATATTTTTAAATGAAAACAATTCACAATCAAGTATGTTAATATAGAGTAAAATATGTTGGAAAAATTATGTTTTATTTGAGATAATATATGGACTATATTAGAATTATAAGGGTAAATTATCTGGACATTTTTCTTAAATGTTGTACTACATAGAAGGATAAAATGACCACAGTGATCTTAAGGTCCTTTGGCTTCCTTCAGTTTAATCTTGTTAATCCTAAAACTCTGTCTCATGTGCATCTTCAAGGGCATTTGAGTGCATCTGTGTCACGTTTACATCTTGGTAGGAGCTGAGGTAAGGGCCTCCCAGAAGAAAAAAAAAAAAAAGCATGGTGTTTGCCACTGATAAGTGTACAGTTCTTACAGTGAAAAAAAATACCAGGTGAAGGTTCTTGCACACAAGATTCAGAGACTTGGAAAGAAGGACACAGGAAAAATATGACAAACAAGTGAAATTCCAAAGGGCAAAGAAAGACAATAAATAGAATAATATGCCCCAAAGGAAAGGACATATGTGGGATGGAAGTCCTAGCCTATTTTTGAAACTGGAAGAACAAGGAAATTTTGACAGCAAACTGAAGACAGATGATATCAAACAGAAACAGAATTTATAGAGACAGGAAGGGGTTCTGGGTAGGGAAGGGAGAGTGTGGAGGGGAAGGGAAAGAGATCAAAGGGATAAGCACTGAATGAATATCTTTATGTTTATGCACATAGTGTACAAACATACACTAATAAGTTAAACATAAAAAAAGAGTGTACCTAGTGTTTCTTAGAGAGTGAAATAAATACACAACAATTCTAAATAAGAGAGAAACAGGAAAGAATGACTTCAGTAACTTAATGGAAAACTGTAATAGCCAATTTCCCTCTTCTACATCCCCAGCCATATTGCATGGGGCAACAAGACCCTGATCTCTCTGTGTGCAGTAGTTAGACTGCATTGCCTTTTCTGAATTAGCTAACACAGGAAGGATATCCTGACAACAGAAACACAAGTGTTAAATAGACTTTAAGCAGAATTTACATGATGAGAAAGAATTGATGCATCTCTTTGATTGTTCAAAAGCCAATAGAATCCCCTGATCCATTGCATTCCATTTATTTCTATCATGCTGAGCTAACAGATAGAGAAGACCTTTCCTGCTCTAATAAGTGGATAGCCCTGCCTCCCTCATTGCTGCTGCATTTTTGTTGTCCTATATTTCTTGCATATGGATGGATCACTCTTAGCCGGTCGACAGACGCTATAATAGTATTATGCAAATGCAAGTTCACTGCAGCTCAGGAATCCTATGGACTGATCACTTCATTATCAGCATTATCAGAAAACACAAGAGAAGTGTGTCCTGTATTCAGTGAGATGAGAACATAACTTAAGTGAAGTATTTTACTGTCTGTTTCTCTACAATATGAGGAAAGCTGGTGCAAAAACCAAGAGAGCCATAGTCATCTGCCCTGCCTGAGCTTGCTTCCCTAGGTCTTCCCTCTTCCTTTCTCCAAGTAAAGATCCATGAGAAGGCACAGGCAGCATTTCATTTGTTTACCTACTATCATATGCCTTAAAGAGTGTCTGCTTTAGAATAGAAGCAGTTAGCCCTGTGTCCTGAGTTGCAGGTTGTTTACCAAAAAAAATCTCTCAGGGATTAGGCACAAGAAGACCTGGATTATATACACTGGATAGATTATACACACTGGATTCACTGTGCATCTCTAAAAATTTACTAGGTATCTTTTTTCTAATTGTTGCCTGAAATATTCAGAGTTCTCATCTTTTATTTATTTTCTCATTCATTCATTCATTCATTCGTCCATTCATTTATTTGGTCCAGGGTCTTGCTACACAGCTCAGACCCATAATGATCCTCCTGTCTCAGCCTTTCCCAGAATGGGGACCACAGCCCTACACCCACGCCTGTTTTCACTGACCAGCTTGGCAAGAAGCAGTGCTGCATGTGGTATTGGAGACTGATCCTGGGTCCTTGAATTTGCCATGCAGGCACATAGACCACCGAGCTATCTCCCCCGTCCCAGAGTTCTTATCTTTTAAGTCAAGGAGTTATTACAGCCTATCTTTAAAGCCCATTTCTGTAGTGCCATTGTTATTTGTTTGTTTGTTTGTATTGGACCTAAAATTTTAGACTGAAACATTTTTTCAAGCTCTATTGTACTATAAAAGCTAGCTATATATAAAATATGACTATGTGTTAATCGCAACTACAGGGCTCAGTCATTGTTTGATCATCTGTTAGGGTTTGTGTCTACTTGTCCCCAAAAAGCCTTCTGCAGTCATGGGGTGGTTTCCAGCATTTGGGATTAATCCATGATCCAATGCAGGGCTTAAGGGTGTGGGTGCTATACCGCCTTAGGGTGGCTAATATAAGGAAGGGAAAGTAGCTTGCTAGATGCCACAGCCTCTGCTCCTCCCTTTTACTCTTTGCTGTTTTCCATCGTGGACTGGTACCTTCTGCCATGTGCCACTCTGTCTTGGAGCTAGCTGAGTATAGACAGAAACCACCACCTTAAGCTAAATAAACCTTCCCTCCTTCTTTTTGAGTGTCAGGTATTTTGTCCCAGATATGAGAGAAGAAGTAATCAAGTCATCATTGCAGGTCACAAAATTGCCTAATTTGTTTTGGGTCCTTTTTTTATTTGTATTATTTTTGTATTATTTTTATTTGTATTATTTGTATTATTTTTTTTATCTGTATTATTTTTGGTTGAATTGTTTTTTAGTGGAGGTTTATTTATTTACTTATTTATTTATTTATCTATTCATTTATTTATTTATTTATTGGTGCTAAGGACTGAACCCAGGGCTTTCAACAAGCTAGGCAAGCATTCTACTCCTGAGCCAAACCCCCAACTCCATTGCAGGTCAGGAAGGACAAGACCCCAAAAGAACTTCTGGCAAAGGCCTGAGAAAACATGACCCCAATGCAGGATCCTGGGGAAGTCTACATGTTTCCTCGTAATCCCAACTCCCCAGAGAGACAGCCCCAGTGATCCTCAATGCCTGCTGGAGGAGAAGTTGTCAACCTCAGGACATTGCACCGAGCATATCTGGAGCTAATATCTTATATTATGGAGAAACTTCCCGTAGCTCTCAGATCCACCATCTCTTAGAATGAGTGTCTACCAGAAGAATTTCAATGGACTGAAGCATAGGGTTGTAGTTGTGGTGTAGGCTATCATCTTGTGAAAATTCCACCCGTGAAACATGCCTACAGGCCTCTGAGCACATACTGTCTTTAGGCCAAGGAAGTACCAGAAAGTTCCATTAGAAACTGTGGCCCAAAAAGGTTCTGTCCATCTGAGACATGCACTAAGGCCAATATGACAATTGTAGTACTAAGAAGTCACCTGCCCTTCCAAATTGCGTATTATTTTTAAAGATCTCATGCCAACACCCTTGTAAACACACAAAATAATTGATGTTGAAACTGAGTGAATGAATGGATAAGTACTACAGTTTAGCTCCTTCATTATTTAGTTGAGTGGCTCATTAAAACTTAGAGTTTGAAGACACATTTAAAAATATCATATACCATTATTCAACAAAGGAAACCATGAGAAATGCTGGAAATCTTTACCTAAATTTCCCAATTAATCAGAGACTACAGTTCTTGTCCCTAATCTATCATTATTATTCGAAAACCACCAACTTTGAGATACTATCTTTTATATTAATCCCTGGCTTCAATTATGTAATGGCAAAACTCTTGGAGTGGGTGTACACAGAGGTCTTCCAACAGTCTGATCACTGTCTCTTAGAAAATCATGTATAAGGATTCAGGGCATCATTTCTTTCTACAAAGAATTACTGCATTCCAATTTTTTTTGGAAGATTCTACTCAAATTACAGTATTAGTCAATGATGAAGATGCTATGATTCCTCTCTTGCAGACCCTTAAACAATATTTTTAACAACCTGACCCTTTGTCCTCATCATCTCAGATCCTATAATAGTTGGCTATATCCAAATTAAGCAGAATACATATGATCAAATGGATGGACACTACATTTTCATTTCTTTTAAGGTAGGAATAAAATGCTTCAAAGGAATATTTTAGGGAGAGAAGCCACATTTTAATTTGCTTCAAAGTTCCAAGAAAGTATAAATTGATTTGGTATATTTTGCAATGAGGCTGTTACATTTTGGAAAGTGCAAGAGTTCTCTTTTTTCTTTGCCCATGGAAGAAGAATCCAGATATCATGTCCATTGAAGACAAGACATGTCCTGCAGTTTGGCACAAAAGCCATAAACCTCTGTCCTCTGGAGCTTTCGGAGAGTGAAGAATTCATGGTAGCACCTGGTATCAATGAAGTTTGAAGAACTTTGGCATGGTGTATGGTGTGTCAGCACACATAGGTGGAGCAGGTGGCATCATGCAAGGTTCACTTCCTAGAAGTTCTGGACAGTGTTAACAAAGACAAGGCCAGCCAATGAGATAGCTCAGCAGTCTAAAGCACTTGTTTAGTGAAGCTTAGGCAGGCACAGGGGACCATGGTTCAATCCGCAGCACCACACACTGTGCCAGCCCTGCCATCAGGCAGGCTGAGCCAGCCACAAAAAAAAAAAAAAAAAGACCAGGTTAGTTCTTATAGTGCCAAAGGAAATGAATATAGAGGTTACCCAAGCCAGAAGAGGTAAAGGGCACTGAGCTGATATAGACATAAGAGATCCAGCCACAGCTTCTATTTTCTCCTTACTAGGCAGTTAGATAAAATTGAATAATGCTTAAATAAACAACCACCACTACTATTCTTTTCTTTTCATGCTGTGAAAGGTCACATGCTCCTGCAGCTACAGAGAAGGCCTATAACAGAGGAAATACAAATGAGAGGTGCAAGACAAAGAAGGACGAATAAAGAAGTGGCTTAAAATTACATATTTTCATCTCAGTGACTTGGCTGTCACTGGGACACAACACTCAGCACCTACAAAGCAAAGGAGAGGTCAATTTTGGCTCACATTTTTAGTCTGTAGTCAACTAGACTGAAATGCAGTGAGGGCATCATGAGTCTGGCAGAAAAATTCAGCTCAATTAGTGTTCAAGAAACAAGCAGAGATCCAAAGAACTGTGCAGAGATACAGTAGACTCTTCTAGGTTGTGCATCCAAGGGCCTACCTCCAGCTCATCTCACCTTTTGTTTTTGCTTTTGCTTTAAAAGAAAACAAACTTCTAATTTATTTATCTATTTGGTCTAGGTTCTCACTACACCCTTGGAGCATCTCCAGAGTTGGGATTATAGGCATGCCCCAACACACCTGGTTCTGGGACCAGCACGGCATTCAGTACAGGAAATCAAACCCAGGTCCTTGCACTTGCTTTCCAGGCAGACACTTAGACTGCTGAGCAAACTCCCCACCATCACCCCATTTTTTGTGTATTTTAAGGAAAGGTATACAGGATATTCTGGGTCTTACTACTAGATCAGACTGGTAGTGATCTGCCTGTTTGCAGCCTCCCAAGACCTGATACTACAGATGCGTGCCACCACACCCATTCTCAATTGTCCTCTCAACATGCGCCAGTTGTGGAGCTTGTGAGGCAGGCCTGGGGATTGAAACTCAGCTCCTGTGCCTGCTTTACACCACTGAGCTATTTGGCCAGCCCACCACCCCAAATTCTAGTAGCACAGTTAACTCTGAACTCATCTGTGGATCTAGTCACCTTCCACATGCCCCATCCCTGAACATAGGAGGCCTTTGGAGATATTCTAGATCTAAATCTCAATAGTTATTAATGACCAAAATATAATCCAAATCAAGCAATTAATCTGCTTTTCAAGAGTAGAATATATTATATGATATAAGTAAACTATAGCTTCAGAGCTGGAAAAGGCCTGTAGAGAAGATGACAAAACAAGCCTTTGTGTATATGACTGAATAATAATGTCCATTAGAGGGAAAATGGTGATCTTGCCTAACTGCAAGCAAATTATGCCAGTTCAGAAAGCTTTATGACAACAGATCAATAAAGTGCCTTTTGAGGTGTAATTAATAAGGATCATGGCAAAGGTAGAAGAAAGGTTACGAAAAACTCATTAAGAAAATTCTCTTTGAGGGTTAACCTTGAATATAGAGAGGTGATCTGCTATCAAAGCCTGTATAGTCTACTTTCCAGGAAGTATATGATGTAATGTAGGATACACAGACACAATGTATGCCAGAAAGGCAGATTACCAGCTTCTGAAGAGGACTTACAGCAAGTTGAGCCTCTGGTATGCTTACCTTCAGGCACATGGATGCACTGAATGTCAGCTCAAACCCTATGTCCAGAGGGTCCCTGAGTCATCACATGATTCCTGAGACCCTAAAGCCCAGGTCATCACACAGAAAACAGCATGTGAAATAACATACCTGGCACAATAATAATACTACCTTCTTAGTTTCACTTTCATCTTT